>PVJS01048583.1:0-14995 GCA_004027185.1 Glis glis
AGAGGAGAGGAGAGGAGAGGAGAGGAGAGGAGAGGAGAGGGAAATGTTGGAAATTTTTAAAATATAAAAGTTGATGTTGTGATAATGCTCCCTTTTTCTTTCACAACAAAAAGACCCTAAAATGGTAGAGAATGTATATAAGTACTAGGATTCATGATAAGATGCAATTCTTATGTTAGTACTATTGAGAACTTTAATCAGATATAAAATGAATACATTACTAATAGGCTGGCAGGTTAGCATTAAATTTACTGAGTTTAAAGAGAATAGGTCACTAAAAAATAATTTTAAAAAACCCAAAATAACAACATAGATATTTTCTTGATGTTGGGGACCACCAAGTTAAGGATTGGCAGTGAGAAAAAAAATTACATCTGAAAATAGCTACATTACTGATATTTTACCATGGAAGAAACTGATAATTAGTAATATGTGAGGAGAAAGCCATTCATTCTTATAGAATATCAAGTATTAATACTATGGAAACATAGCCCAATTTATCAATTATGGTTCTAGCCATGGGAAAATTGAGAATAAATAAGTGAAAAAAAATAAATTATGAAGGTGTATACAGATAAAAGATAGCCAGCCAGAAATAATGAAATACCTCATGGGCAAGTACCCTGGTTTTCCTGCACTACTCATTGGCCTAAGGGGTGAGAGGAAGAAAGAGTTAGCAGACCCTGAGAAAGTAGCTGTTGGAGAGGATGCCCTACAGGATGGGAGGTCATTGGTAAAGATGCACAGTCGCCTCTTGGGGACCTCGAAGGAACGAGCCAGAATAATGATCACCCAACCTTACTGTGCCCACACTCTGAACTTCTGCTTCTTTTGCCTAAACCCAAGCAGAAAACAGAGAGTAAAACCACTGTGTTGCAGACCATAAAGATTGAGTTTTTAGAGCACACAAGAGTAGAAAAAGGTATAGAGTAGACATGGAGAGGACAATGGAATCTATCCATCACAATGACCTCTTGCATACGGCATAACCAGATAAAAATTGCCAGAGTGGTGAAAAAATTAAGGGAATCAAAAATAAAGTTCAAGAGCAAGTTCCCTTTAAAGAAGTATAAACAGAATGAACCACATGAGAAAACGTGAATTTTCATATGTGAGTAGAAACTTTGACTTACTAATTTATGTTTCTAATTTGTTTGAATATTAAAACACAAGGATGCATTTTTATTTTACTTTTGTATTTAAGACTGAAACTAATAATCACACAACTTCAGTAATGCTTATTACTCTATGAATGACCAGTCAGGGTTCATGTCCCCAGACTTGAACCCTCACTTTTGACACTGTGAAACAAAGAGGCTGTGGGATGATCATATCAGATACACCACGCATAGACATAGAGTCAAGCCAGAATGAGAAAGAATGACAGACTGTCACATACAGTGGAAGCCAAAAAGGCAGCCAGTCAAGAATAGACACGGAAAATTGTTAGGTGAACAACAAGGAAGAAAGGCCAGGTGTGATGGCCCATGCCTATAATCCTACTACTGGAAAGGCTGACACAGGAGGATCGCAGGTTCTAGGCCAGCCTCTGCAACTTAGTGAGACTCTGTTTCAAAAAAAAAAAAGAGGGCTGGTGGTGTAGTTTGAGATAAAATGCCACTGGGTTCAATCCCCAGTGCCAAAATAATAACAATAACAACAACAACAACAAGGAAGAATGAGAGAAGTTTCAAATCAAATAGAGGGAGGATTCCTGAGCAATCCATCTAAAGCCAGTTAGCTACTCACTTTTATGGAGAGGCAGTTCAATTATTAAAATGTTGAGGTTTATATAGACAGCTTCCACACAGTTACACAAAGAACACTACATTGTTTTCTTCACATGTTTGCTGCACTCATTCAAAGATTTAAATGGCAAGTCTAAAAAAAAAATTTTCCTAGAAATTTACAATCCACATCCACCTTGTAGTTATGTTTTTCATGAATAAATTCTAATTTGTGTCTCATTTTGCACAGACCAGCACTCAACACAGAGTAGACACTTAGTAAATATTCTCTGAATAAGTAATAAGAGTTAGAAATGGCTCCAAGGTTAGAGGGAAGTGCTAGAGTACTGAAGTTACTCCAGTTCAATTCAGCATAATCCCAGCCAGAGATTCGAAGACGAGTCAACACTTTGGGAACTCACATGATGACATTTTGATTATCCCATTCATCTGAGGACTCAAAGATCAGTTTCATTTATAAGAAAGCTCCTTAGGAAATTATACTGTTCTTTGTTTCTTTTGTTTCCTATGCTTTTTAAAAAAGACTACGACTGTTCAAGTATGAAAGGGCAATATTCTACAGGTGAGATAGTAAACCTCTTTCCTTCTGACTCTCATCATAAGAAATTGAATAGCCTAATTAGATACTGGTGAATGCCAAATCCCTTATCCTGGCAAGAGGTGCTTTAGCATGCTCTGCTGAGCTCCATGAGACTGCGTGTTATTAAACTTCATCTTTGCCAGTCACCTGTGACAGTCATTTGCAGGCACTCCAAGGATGAGATGTGAGAGCCTGTCTCTCTTCCCAGGTAATAATGCTTCTTGTGGTTCCCAAGAAACATAAAGGAGATGTCTCTGTTGTGGTATCTTAATAGATCCTGTAGTTCCCACACATTTTGGTAACTGTTTGATATAATTATTGTGTGTCATAAAAATAAATTTTATACAGTAATACTCTAGCCTACTGTGCTGCTTTGCTTCAAAATAACTTATGGCTACTAGATTCCCCTGTACAATATTGGTCCAGAGCAGTAATAAAGTTGTCATCAAGAGGTGATGATAGACCACTTTGCATTGTTATAACTGCCTTTTTGTATTATAACTGTTTGCAACTTTATGAGGTCTTCATAAATGTGATCAATCGCAATAATAAAGTTGCGGGGCATTTGTGGCAGCTTATTTTTCTCTGCCTCAAAGCAGGAGCTGCCTTGCTTGTTGGTCTAATGTCTGTGATTGTATTGTTGACTGTGAGTAGGGCTCTGGGTTCTGGCAAGAACAGGCAAGTTAGCTCCTACTGTTGTTCCCTGGCTTCTGGGCACTTCCAAGAATTTATTCATGTACCTGTAAACCCATCAGGTTCAAGCAGTAGAGGGATAACTTTTGTGTCCTATATAAACTGAGAGAGGCAAGTCAAATACTCTATGTAGAGCCATTTTTTTAATTAATACTGGGGCATTATTGATCATATTTTGCTATTCCAATAATTTGCTTAAAGTTATTCATTTTTCATTCTACAAATGATACATGATAATGTGTCCATTTTCTTGACAATAGGAAAATACACATTGGAAATTGAGGAGGTGTTTGAAAGAGATACCTCCATTAAAAATACAACTCTCCATCATTGCAAGAGAAAATATAGGCTAATTATTTTGTAAATAGATAATCCTCATGATATTCAGAATGTTTCATGTGATAAATAGATAGAAATAGCCCTGCCATATTTTTATAGCTGATGACACATAGCTCTGAAGAATGACACCCATTTTTACAATGAAAGCCTCACAGACCAATAGCACTTTTTATAGCATCTGTATTGCTTCTTTTAAAACATTATTTTCTTGCCCATAAACAATGTAGGTGGCTTTTTTTCTCCTTTTTGGAAATACTTTACCGCAGACCCAACTCACACATTCATAAAAGTAAAAGGGTGAATTACATTTGGGTCAGATTATTTACAACGATTTATCCATAAACAAACAAATGCATCAGAATCTTCATTTTAGAGATATTTGAATTTTAATCAAATAATTTAAATATAAAAGCTAATGTATTTTAAGTCATGATGTGCTTCCAATTTTTATACAAAATTTTACATACAGAGAAATTAGTTTATTTTGGCAACTACTGTATATGTTGTCTTTTAATGAAGCAACTGCATTATAAACTAGATAAGGTTCAATGTATACATAATCTGACAGGTTTTCACTGAACAAGAAAAATACCTGTGGTCCACAAAATATTTATATTGATTAAACACTGTTTTCTATGCTTGTGTCCTTACAGCATATAGTATAGAAATAAATTGAAGCAAATTATAGATTACGTTTCAACTATATAGTTATTTTATGCCTCCTGACTTATCAAATGATTTTGGCAAGAAGTTACAAAAGTAATAGACAAATTTTACCTTTAAAAACACACAGTTTTAGTTTGGGTTTTCTTTTCCCCTTACCATCCAATTGATTAGGACCAGGACAATTTAAAAAGCTATTCTTTTTAATTAGCTATTTTCCATATGTCAGTAAGTTGTTCATGATTACCAGCTTATGACCTCCCAAGCAGTTATCTGACTTATGGGTATACGTATGCTGTGTGACTTCAAGATTAGGGCAGAAATCCTGGAATTTCTCAGTATTCATATAAAAGTTCATGTATGTAAAAAAATATCTGAATGGAAAGAAAATGTGGTATATATACACAATGGAACTTTACTCACTCATAAAGAAGAACAAAATTATGTCATTTGCAGGAAAATGGATGGAACTGGAGAATATTATGCCATGTGAGATCAGCCAATTTTAGAAAGTTGACGGTGATATGTTTTCTCGTTTGTGGAAGCTAGAGAGAAAACAGGAAATATAAGAAACTTTCAATAATGTAAAGATAGAACAGTAGAGTAGTTGAAGGGGGGCAGGAGTGAGCATTAGGGGTGAGGAAGAAGAAGGGGTAGGTAAAGAAACGATTCAAATAATACTATGGCAATAAGTGAAGGTATTGTTGCCAATCTCACTAACTCGTGTGGGGAGGGAGGAGGGGGGCAGGGTGGGATGTGGAGGGAAATATACAAAGAGCTGTGTGCATGAATGTTTTTAACACATGTATACATCACTATGATGTATAATTGCAATGCACCAATAAATTAAAAAAAACTTTTCCTGGGATTATGTGTGAGCTATTTAATTCCTGATGTGTCAATGTAAATATAGACAAGATGTCTAAGGAACTGAGGTATTTTCATACAACAGTCACAGTATCAATCCCATCCTTGTTCCTCACTCACGGCGTGCTACTTGCAAGAAGAAAGATTTGGGCACAAACTAAGAAATAAAATTTTTATAATTCCAGTTGATGAAAAAGGAAATAGAGGGCTTTGAGAGGCAAAAAGTTTTTCATCATTGAAGGTTCATAATAAATGTACAAATAACCACACAAAAAAATGTTGTGAGATTCAAAGGAGACTGTGCCCTTGTTCTCATGAAGATTATCAGATTATTAGAGACAAAAAGCCCCTGCCCCACCTATCCTTTAATCATTTCTCTTTCCTCATAATCTTCATCTCATTCACTATATCCTGAACTCCTGCTATTCTAAATTATCAAATTATTTCAAACAGATAGTAACTCTGAAAGGTGGAGGCCAAGTATAGGAGAGTGAAAAATTACTGCATTTTACATCATTTTTATGAAATATGGACTTTCACAATCACTGTCAAAAGAGGACTTAGCAATACTTAATTTTTGCTCTAATTATCTCTATAGATTATGCTCCTTCACAATCTCTACAAGTTCAAGGATACAGATACTTTGGAGACAATCCAGGAAGAGGCACTGAAAATGATTAAGATGCTGGGAAATTGGCTCTGTTTTAAAGAAAGAATGAATTAGATAGACCAAGCCATGACAATATGTGTTTGCAAGTAAAATTTTAAAAGTATGCATAAGGCATTTTGTCACTTTTTCCTGATAACCCACAAGAACAGGCAAAGAAAGGCTCAATGAAATTGATTTCTAATTTTAAACATATACTAATTTTAAAAAATCTGAATAAAAAATGGATATCAGAAAAAAACAAATTAGGTTAGTAGGCTCCTTCATTTTTTAAAGAATTTATCTAAAGAGCAAATATATATTCACTACTTGACAAAGATATTGCAGGCAGCAGAAATTAATATTAACATTTTAGGAACTCCTAAGGGATGAACAAGAGAAAGCAAAAAAAAAAAAACATTTCCCTTGAAATAGTAATTTGATTCTATGAATGTATTACTTAATAACACAATGCAACTCTATCTGGAGAGTTGTTTTCTGTCTTTTGAGCCTGTGCTTACATGAATGTGTGTTTAATTTGTACATAAATTTGTAAATAAATACTGGCAAATGAGACCAGAAGTCCAAAGTGGTCATGACCAGATTCCAGCCTATAGGCATGCTTTCTTCCCTCCACAAACTGTGGACCCATACAATGTCTTTACATTTGAATTGAATGTCAAAATTTCAAAATTGGAAAATTTCACATGAAAGTATCAGTTTTTATCTTCTCTGGGGGTAAAAATGTAGGAAAAGATGACTGAGGGTCTGCATCCTCACATGGAAATGAGAGTTGAGATGTCCAATAGCATCTGTCTCATGAGGTAAGTAATATGACTTTGTTCACCAGGACTGTCCCCTCTCCATTCCCCATTGGTCAGGGGATCCCTATACTATAGCACAGCCTCATATAAGGCTTTGTCTGTTATCTAGAGTAGTTCCAATTTACTAATTGACCTATTTGTCCTCTGTATTCATTTATTTGAAATTCCCAACATAACATACTTATACTTTCGCAAAGCCTAGAAAATAATTCATCAACAATTGCATCTGTTCTGGTTTTGAATTGGGAAGTTCTTGTCATTAGATATGATTTTATGGATAAAAAAATTTCAAAAGGTCAGTTGAAAAATATTGACATTCGAAGCATGGAGGGATTAAGATATCATCATAGTGCTGGAACCTGACAAGCCATTATGGATTAATTAATTATCAGATTGGCTTTTTGTCACCAGTCATTCTGAGGTCATGTGGTAACTAGGGTAAATCACACTGCATCCCTTCCCTGTCATGTTTTCAATATTGCTTTCCCTTGATTTTAATTTACTGGATAAATAACATTGGAAAATCTTTAACAAACAAAAGTACAAAAATGAAAGCAAGCTGCCAAATAATTCTCGTTTTTACTTTCTTTAATTTTAATATTTATAATTGCCATGTCATCATAATTTTGGACTTTCCTTATCCATACTTTTATAAACAGTTGTTTTACAAATATCTAATGAGCACTTACTATACCCTATCATGTTCTAAGTACTAGCATAAAAGTGTGAATAAATCACTCTGTCCTCATGTAACTTTCATTTTGTTGGGGAAGACCCATAATGGCCAAGAGACACAAGTCAATTACAGAACATATTAGATACTTTTAAGAGTAAAAAAGAAGAAAAAATTAAATCAGAATAATGGTACAGTAAGAATTATAAATTTGCATAGGCTGGCCAAGAAACAAACCAACTTTTAATATGAAACTAACTATTGAATCATGATGTGATAGAACTAAATGGTTTCTGGTACAAAAGATATCCAATTATATCAATTATACACTTGTTCAATATTGCTTCATATACACATTGCTTCTTATTTTATTTGTATTAATTTACCAAATGGAGCAAAGTACTACATTTTGCAATAACTTTATTGCTAGAATTTCATACTGATGCAAAAATGCTACAATTAATACACACAAAAACATCAAAAAATGCATCTTTACCTGAGAATGATGAGGTGGGTAAATATGTATTTAAATGGACTTTAAGCTGTACATTTAAGATGTGTATACTTTAAATTATACATAATACACCTAAATTAAAAAGGAAAACAATAGTACCTGGTAGTATTATTATTACTCCATCAATACCTTTACTTATTGCTACTCATAAGACCACTACCCCAACATCCAAACTTTAATTTTGAGCATTTGCTATTTCTCAGGTATATATGGGAGACTTTATATTCACTGTTTTATTTAACATTTTCTGAAAATTCTTAAAATGGTCAAGATTATCCCTAGTTTAGAGATTAGGATGTTAAGATAGATACATGTGAATTAACTTGCCCAAGGCACCAAGTACTAGTAGCTGTTGGGAATGCATACGTAAAAAAGAAAAAAATACAAGATGAGTTCACAGATCTTAAATGTAGTTGATGAGACAGATATTAAAAGTTTTACTAACACTTTTTATTAGCTACTGTATTTCTTCTATGACTAGGACACATTTCCATGTATTATCCTCTTGCCCAGGGTTACTGACAAATAATGACCTAAAGCAATGATTCTCGAACTTTTCCTCTCATGACTTTGACACTCTTAAATTGAGTATTCCAAGGTACTTTTACTTATATGAGTTGTATATAGTGCTATTTAACCATATTAGGGTTAAAATTGAGACAGCTAAAAATGTTTATCTATAAACTCATTTTAAAACAGTGCTATAATTCATTATTTGCTAAGCTGTTCTAGCGAAAAATGCCTACACTTTTCAAAACAATCAGGAAATGAGTGCTATAGTTTTACATTTTCGTAAATTTCTTTGATGTCAGGCCTCTTGAATACAACCGGATTCTCCTATCTGCTTCTGCATACACTGTGCTTCCATATATGCACACCACACAGCTTCAGCTAACTCCCATGCAGCTCAAGAAAAGAATGAATGAAAGAGACATCTTAGTATTAGTGGGAAAATAGTTTTGACCTTATAAACCCCCTGAAATGAGGGCTACGCTATAAAAATTGCTATTCTAAGGAAAACTGTGTGAGATAATGTGGGAAAGGCACTTTGAAGAAAAGGAAGGGAAAGGATAGTGACTATCATAATAAAGTTAAAATGGAATTTATTTGCTGTTTGTATAGGGAAAGGGCTAGTACTGTAAGTGAAATCATCATTAGACTCAATCATGAGAGCACATCTGTTACTAACTATCTATGTCACCTTAGATGAATCACAAAACACTCCAGGTACTTCAATATTTTAAAGGAAGTTAAACTTCTTCAAGATCCCACCCAACATCAATATCTGATCATTTTGCAAAACCATGACCTCTTTTAGGGTTTTTTTCCCCCAACCATCCTGATGCAAATGTATAGTAGTTGAAGGCTAAATACAGGAATATAATTCCTCTGCTCACATCTGAAATACTGGCCTTACCGGTGAAGGTCTCTAAGAATTCCAGGAAGAACAGGGGCGTTTAAGATGGAAGAGGAGAGGTAAGATAATTTGGGACCAACTTTTCTTCCTCAGAACAGTAGAATTCAAGACTTTAACAGCCAAAAGTGATTGCTATGACATGTAACCAGGGAGATGCGTCATGCCATAGAATTCACTCCCAGGTAGAGAAGGGCAATAGGGTGCAGGGTCCACTCAGGTAAAATTAGTGGTTGTTGTGGTCCTGGTAAATTTTAAATAGCTTGTACTCAATTAACACTTTATATAGTTGCCAGCCTACATGAATATCACAAGATTTTTACACATATTTTTGCACTCATTCAGGTGTTCTAACCACTACCCGATCATTTTGGACTCTATTCATATCAACTACATGCATTTCTACATTATAAGTGTATTTCTAAGATCCATTTATAAATGGAGCAGCATTTTCTGAGTGATATGGACATATTTTTTATTAAAATGGGCATCATTTACTGTTTTGTGTAGTTAATAAAATTAAATAATAAAGGAATCTTTAACCATTTTTTTCAAGACATTATTTTTCCCCAAAATAGAGCCCCTAAAAATTTGATAATGACACAATGTATCATTATATAGTACATTAATCAAATATAACCTTATACCTTAGGTGCCTTGAAAAATGAAATTCAATGGGAAGAATCTCCTTCTATACCATCTTTCTGTCAGTAGTTCTTGCATTAAAAATGATAAAACCTCACTAAACAGAAACTAATGTGTATGTGCTAATTCCTTTAGTAATGTGAAAAAATGGAAAAGCGGAAAACAAAGAAAAGTGGCAAGGAGATAAAAACAAAGTGAATTGTGCTAAATTCAAAACCACTGTATGGTTAGTTTCTCCAGATTTTCAACTTTTGTCTTATGACTGGCTGCATCAAGTTTTCTTCTACTTTTCAAATAAGCCCCATCCAGTCCATGCTAGATGTTTTCGCAGTTGTTACTCTCTCTCATTTTTAAGACTACTGTGAAATAACTTTTCCTTCATAATATGAAAATAATTTTCATGGAAATATAGAAAAGATCATTATTTAGGAAATTTGTTTTTAATTAGTTATGCTAATAAATTATAACTTCCAATTTTTCAGTCCCATTTGACTCAAGATAAGCTTTGATGTAACCAGCAAATAATGAAAATTTGCCTAAACATTGCTACCTTTGTTGTTTTAAATGGCTCATTTTTCTCCTCGGCACTTCCAAAATTATATTAGAAAAAGAGATTTGTTGCGGATTTATTATTGGGGCTAATTTCATTTGTTTTTCTCTAACTTGTTTTCTCCAAATTAAAGAAAAGTGGACACTCAATTAAAAATATCACACTACATGGAAAAATAATAAGTGTGTTAAATGCTTGCCCCTTCCATGCCCCACTCATTGGCCTCTCTTCATAAAGTTGTCACCTTTAACTTCTTTTTATCTTTCAGGATGTTTGCCTCTGTCATCTGTGGTTTTTCACTTATGCAAATAAGTAAAAATCTGTTGAAATTTGATTTACTCTGATTGCTTTTCATTATCCACGAAGGTTCCAGAGGCAGCCAAGTGTATGTATCTTAAATATGGTTATAAACTGGATGTTATGATTTGGATCTTAAATATACCCCAAAGGCTCATGTGTTAATGGCATGGTCCCAAGCTGATGGTACTGTTGAGAGATGGTGGAAATTTTAGGAGGTGGGGCCTAATGAGGGAGGTTGGGTCACTGGGGGCATGTCCTTGAACGGGATGTTGGGACCTCCCTCTCTTTCCTTCCTACCTGCTACAAGGTGAGAAGCTGTGATCCATCACAAGCTCCCCACCAAGATGTTCTGCTATGTGTCATAGGCCCAAAGTAACCTGTTCAAGGAACCACAGACTGACACCTCTGACATTGTGAGCCAAAATAAATCTTTGGTCCTTTAAGTTGATTTGCTTCAGTATTTTGTCACAGTGATGGAAAGTTAGCATACATGATTGATATAAATAGACATTATTATTATGGTTATTATATTATTCATATTATATATAGTAGATATTTTACTATATAAAATATAATAATTGTAGGCATATTTATATGTATTATACTTGCATATTAAACCTATTATATCATTATATAATATACATTATAAGTATTTAGAAGATTAGGCACTCTAAGAGCTGGATATATTTATTAATCTCATCAAAATATTATTGATGCTCTATTTAGTGAATAAGTCAAACTCAACTTTTATGTTCTTCTACATATTTAAATTTCCTCTTTCTACTGCCAAATTCAGGACATCATAGACTACCTGTCTCATTACTCATACTCTAAGCCATTATTCCCCAAAGTAGAATGTGAACACTCACTAGAGTACACAAGAAAATTCACTGGAGTTTCTACAAATTATTTTAGAAATTACATTTAATTTATGTCTAAAAAGTGAGACAAGGTGGTGTGGTGGCACATGCCTGTAATCCCAGTACTAGGGAGGTAGAGAAAGGAAGATCACAGGTTTGAGAATAGCCTCAGCAACTTGGTGAGACCCTCATCAACCTAGCAAGGCCTTGTTTCAAAATAAAAAATAAAAAGGGCTGGGGGTGTAGCTTGGGAGTAAAATGTCCCTGGGTTCGATCCCCAGTACAAAAAAAAAGAGTAGTAAGGTAAACAAAAGAGTAGTAAGATAAACATTGAGCTTTTAAGACTATTTTATGTGAGTTTTTACAGTATTGCTACACTTTTTCTGAGAATCAGTAGGCTCCAGATCAGGCATATGGACAAAGGTTGTCCCTCAGGGAGAAATAGATTACACCACTGGGTTTAGCAATGGGACTACTGAGGACAATATAAGCCTGATCAAATAGATTTACAGATTGTGTAATCTCTTTTTTTAAGACTAAGTCTTTAAAAAAAATAAGTGAGAGATGACTTGCTTGTAAATTCCTTTTCAGGGAAACTTCTGATTGAAAAGAATGATACAAATAGAAGAGAAAGGGGAGAAAATGACTAGCTCATAGCGTCTACCTCCCTCTCATTATTAGGAAACAATAACAAAAATATAATTAGATCTGAAAAGCAAATGACCAAATCCCAGAGGCTGTTAGAAAGATTAAGACTGAGGTTTTCCCTAAGCTTACAACAAGGCTGGAGAGATCTGATAAGGCTGTGAGACCTCAGGAGAAGCTGGAATCTCTCAACCAAGCATCCGGCTCATGAACACCAAGCTAAGTTATATGATACTCAACTTGAAAAAAAAAGATGTAATTTCTTTTATAAAATCAAAGGGCAAAAGAGCCTTTTGTGTAAATTTGTGATTTCTGCCATAATAATAGTGACTAAAATAATACACAGAAACAGCATGGTGGAAATGAAGATTATTATTTGGGGGCAAATATTATAAGAAAAATGAAGAAATCATAGGTAAAGATTAGATATAAGAATTACTAGTATAGATCATGAAATGTGGGAAGTTTGTTCTACAGTTGCATAAAAATATAGATATAGACTATAACAACAATTTTTGTGTGTGTGTGGTACTGGGGATTGAACTCAGGGGCATTCTACCTCTTACCTGCATCCCCAGCTCTTTATATTTTTTATTTTGAAAAAGGTCTCACTAGGTTGTTGAGAGTCTTGCTAAGTTGCTAAGGCTGTCCTTGAACCTGCGATCCTCCTGTCTCAGACTCCCAAATACTGGGATTACAGGCATGTACCACCATGCCCAACTTCAGTGACATTTTTCAAGCACTAAAAGGAATATTATCAGTGGAAGTATATTCTCAATAGTAAAAAAACTTTCATTAATGAAAAATATTATGAGTAAAAACTGGGGGATCATAACTGAAAATAAAGTTCAACAAATATAATAATAGAACTATTTGGGGCTAACAATAAAAAGGTTTTAACACACGTAAAATCCACTGGTAGGCAAGCTGTTACAGGAATAAAAATGAATTCCCAGATGCACAAAGTGTTTAGTAGTTGCTTTGGAAAATGGCTAAGTTTAGAAAAAAAAATTTCTTTTTTTTTTAACGTGCTTTTATTGGTGCATTGGAGTCTTACATCGCAATGAATATCTATTTGATGTTAACATACATGCACACAGCTCTTAGTGTCCCCCCGTGCCTCTCCCCACCCATATGAAGTACCAAGAATGATGTTGGTATAATCTCACCTGTACATATTTTTATGATAGTAATTCCATTAATTCACTTCTTTCTTGCCCTCCCCCTTCCCTTGTACCACTTCCCTTGTTCCACTGAGGGTTCTCCATTATCAACCGGAGTCCCTTGTGTGACCCTACTACTCCTTAGGTTGCACATATTAAAGAAAACATATGTCCCTTCTTTTTTTGTGATTGACTGATCTCGCTTAACATAATGTCCTCCAGATCCTTCCACTTTCTTGCAAATGATGTTATTTTGTTCTTCTTTATTGCTGAGTAGAATTCCATTGTGTGTATTTCCCACAATTTTGTAATCCACTCATCTGTGATGGACATCTAGGTTGGTTCCATAATTTGGCCACTGTGAATTGTGCTGCTATATATGCATATGGGTATGCATATATTACTGTTGTTTTCTAGATTCAATCCCTTTGGTATGATACCCAGTAGTGGTATAGCCAGATCATAAGGTGGGTCCATTCCCAGTTTTCTGAGGAATCTCCACACTGATCTCCATAGTGGTTGAACTAGTTTGCAATCCCACCAACAGTGTAGAAGAGTCCCGATTTCCCCACATCCTCGCCAACATTTGTTGTTGTTTGACTTCTTAATGCTTGCCATTCTAATTGGGGTCAAATGAAATCTTAGAATAGTTTTGATTTGCATCTCCCTGATTGCTAATGATGTTGAACATTTTTTCATGCATCTATTGGTCATTGGTATCTCTTCTTTTGTGAAGTGTCTATTCATTTCAGCTGCCCACTTCGTGATCAGATTATTTATTATTTTAGTGTAAAGCCTTTTAAGTTCTTTGTATATCCTAGATATTAGACCTCTGTCAGAGGGATAGCTTGCAAATATCTTCTCCCATTCTGTAGGCTTTCTCTTAAGGCTCTTGATGGTTTCCTTTGATGAGCAGAAGCTTTGTAGTTCTATAGCACTATGAAATGAGGTAGGGATAACCATATGAAAATCTTTTGTACTGCACTGAGTTTACTGGTATCTCACAATAAAATTCTTAAAGTACTATTCAACTTAAAATGAGTTTTTTTTTTTTTTTCTTGAGCAAAGACCCATACTCCAAATCTGCTGCCCTTTTCTGTGTGGACAAGAAACTACCAATCATAGTTTACCCAGAAGATATATTAGTTTTGGATTTTCACTTGGAAATAATTTAAGGCTCACATAAAAGTTGAAAACGTGGTACAGAGTGTTCATGCAATCAGCATTCCCTAAGGTGAATATTTTACACAACCATAGTACAGTTATAAAAACAATGAAATTCAACCTCAGTACAGTAGCCCTGTGGTGATCACGTAACACCATTTTGGTCAACGACAGTCCAGGTATATGATGGTGATGCCATAAAATTAGCTGAAAAACTCCTGTTGCCTAGTGACAGTGGAACCATTGTAACATCACAGAGCCATGCAAGACTTACTTGTTTTGTGATGCTGGTGTAAACAAACTTACTTCGCTGCCAGTCGTACACAGCTCATATAATTATCGTGCAGGCCGTAATATGTGATAATGATAATAAATAATTATGTTACTGATATAAATATTTACTATCCTATACATTTATCATTATTTTAGAGGGCATTCATTTTACTTATAAAAGTTTACTATAAAACAGTATGTAGTATGCCAGTTGCAGCCTGATACATCTCATGTTTACCAAATGTCAATAGCATCATTTTATCTTGTGCTTGATTTAATCTTATGTTGTTGTATTCATCATGGCCCCAGAAGCAATAGGCTATACCATATGTCTCTTTATATATCTATCTATACATACATATATATGTAGCAAGAAAAAGAGATCTCTCTATATATACACATATGGTATATATATGTATGTGTATATATGATAA
>PVJS01048584.1:0-14996 GCA_004027185.1 Glis glis
ACAAAGTTGCAGAGGGCCTCACTAGGTAGAGAGAGAGAGAGAGAGAGAGAGAGAGAGAGAGAGAGAGACAGGGAGAGAGAGAGGAGAGAGAGAGAGAGACGGGGGAGAGAGAGAGAGAGAGCTGAGGCTGGCTGTGAACCCAGATCCTCCGGTCTCCACCTCCCAAAGTACTGGGATTACAAGCGTGCGCCACCACGCCCGGCCACATACTCTCCTTCTAAAGTGCCTAAATCCTCCCACTTCCCTCTCTCCTAGAAGAAGGGCATATAAGCTTCTATGTTTCACTGGTTTATGGAGTACTCACTTTGCTGTGATGCCTCTATATATGTAATATAATTTATAAGACTTTTCTCCTACTAATCTCAATTGTCAGTTTATTTCAGCAGATTCAATTATTGAACCTTCATAGGGTGGAGGGGAAGTTCCCTTTATCCCTACACACCTAGGTTTGCTGTAAATTTTAATTCCTAGAGAAACCTTCTATGACCATTCTCTATAAAGAGGAACCCCCTCATCTCTCTTCATATTACCCTATTTAATTATCTGTCTATTTCCTTATCATCACCTGATGTGTCTTGCTTTTATTTTTATTGACTTGTTTCATACCACTAAGACACAACATTAGGTGTTTTGTGGTTTTGCTCTTCATAATATTTGCTGCGCCTAGATCACAGCCTGGTTCATATTGCTTACTCAGCAAATAATTGTTGAAAAGATATTTAGAATCTGAATATACATAAGATACATGGTATTAGCAGGGAAGGTATTAGCAGGTAAAGTTATATAACATAAAAATTACCCGTGGATACTTTATAATGATTCTGAAATTTCAGATAAAAATTATTATTTTGTAAGTTATTTAAGATAATAAAATACAAATTAAATGCTTTTATAGTATAATTTTACCACAAGCAATTGATCTGACAACAATTTGCATTCATGCCTAGACAGTTGGACATTGGTAGGGCAAAATAAAATGACCCAGGAGCAAGAGCTGCAGTAGTGACTAGTACTGAGCATCTACCAGGTGCTTGGCTTATTATATCTGTCATCTCATTAATTTTAATGAGGTCAGTATTACTATTCCCATTTTAGAAATTAGAATATTGAGGTTCGCAGTTATTAAGCAGTTTGGCCCAAATCACGTCTATCAGAGTTAGGATATCAATCTATGTCTAATTCTTTATGCTGTGATCTTGGAAGGCCACTATGTGGTGAGTCCTGACTGAAGAGCAATGGCTGCTACAGCTATAAAATTAGTGATATCTCAGGAAAGAAAGGTGGAGCAGCACAGGAACACCCCACAGCAACACAAGTATGTCCCACTATTCTCTGTATAGATCACACCATATCGGAGACATAAGCAAGATCTGGGGCAGGGGGAGGGAAACATTAATGGAAGATTGACAAATTATATGCATTCAGTGAAAAGCAACTCCCACCAAGAGACTGGAATGTGAAAACCATGTTATAAATGGGGAATGTTCATAGACTTAGGCTTTTTTAGCTTGTAGAAGAAACAAATTCACAGGATTAAATGATCTTCAAATTATATCTTATTTAGGAGTTGGGTTTTAATTGTAGGTCTTTATGTGAAAATCAAGTATCTTGAAAAATGCTTAGGAAAATATTATACTACAATATGATAACACCAATTTAAATTGGTCTAGCATCTTAAGACCAACAGATTTCTTCCTATTTTGGGACAGATAGCTGTTTGTTTACCATTGAGCAGTTGAAAATGTAAAATGGTGGTCTTATGTTTAGTGGCCATGTTGTATGAAAAGGCTTTTCTCAAAAGGTTTCCATATGCTCAGCCGGGCATGGTGGTGCACACTTGTAATCCCAGTACTTGGGAGGCTGAGACTGGAGGATTTGGGTTTGCGGCTAGCCTCAGCTACTTAGTGAGGTCCTCTGCAAGTTAGTGTTTCAAAATAAAGAATAAAAAATAGGGCTGGGGGTGTAGCTCTGAGGTAGAATGCCCCTGGGTTCAATCCCCAGTACCAAAAAAAAAAAAGGTTTCCATATGCTCACATTATGGAAGAATCACACAACTTGGACAGATAAGGGGAAAAAAGATATATTTCCCATTTCTTGCTTACCCCTGGGCATATGTCTGAGGAAAAAATCCAGCACTACATTGTTTTTTCTTCTCTCTTCTCCTTCCTCCTTCTTTCCCCTTTCTGTTTTCCTCTTTATAGCTTATGCATATTTGAATTTTAAAAGTTAGTATTATATGCAAAAATTCTCTATTTACCTACATGTCTTATCTGCTAGCATCTCAAGAAAAATGAAGTACCTTGTTCTTAATAAAAGTGGGCCTAAACTCTTGAGATGAACTTAAATATAACAGCCATACATAATGTTATCAAACATCACTGACAAATTAACCTTGACATTAAATAAGATGATTTTTAAAACAATGACAGCACATTTAAATAATAGAAATTAATTAATAGTAACCTCCCAAGGAGGGTTGGCAGATACTCATAATAACTCAGAGAGCCAGAAAGATTAAATTTTAATCTTTATATGTTGTTCTACTGAGACTCTTTCCCTTCTTCCCTCCATTTCTCCTTTTCCTTCTTCCCTCCTTCCTCTTTCTTTATCTTTTTAAAACTTTTTCTTTCCTTCTTCATTTAAAAGTAGTGCTGTGTGCATGTATGTATGTTACTGTCATCGTGATTTAAATTATGATGTGAGACTATAACGCACCAATTAAAGCATATTAAAAAATAAATAAAAATATGTCTTTCTCAACTGCAACAGATACATGCTATAAGACTTAGAAATGAAGTAGAAATTTGTGATGAGTTTAAGATTTTTTTTTACTAATATTTTGGTTCCATGAAAATAAGGACTTTATTTTGTTCATATATCCCTGAAAATAGAAAAAATAACTGTGAATTGAACCCATGGGCATTCTACCACTGAGCTATATCCCCAGCCCTTTTTAATTTTTTTATTTTGAGACAGGGTCTCACTAATTTACCCAGGTGGGCCTCAAACTTGCAATCCTCCAGCATCAGCCTCCCAAATTGATGGGATTACAGGTGTGCACCTCCAGCCCTTTAAAATTTGAATACAAATTTTAAATTTGTATTCAAAAATTTATCTCCTCCCAAGAATCCTGTTTCAAATATGGGAATTCCTACTGATAGAGTATCACTTTTCATAACAGTATTACAGAAAATAGCAGATGATATTTCCACATTCTACATATATTATAGAGTGTGTGGAGGGAGTTGAAAGAATATGTGACACAACAGGATTCACAACTGATAGCATCTTAAGAGATGAGATGACAAAATTAACTACGAAAATAAAAAATGTTAATAGTACTGACAATCTTACACCAGGCACTGTGCTAAGGAATTTACATGCTTTATCTCATAATTTCCACAAATCTATGTGTGTAATATAATTACTTTTTAAATTAAGAAAACAGAAGTATATCTGGCATGGTGGCGCATGCCTATAATCCCAGCATTTGGGAGGTGGAGACAAGAAGATGGCAACTTTGAAACCAGCCTCAGCAACTTAATGAGGCTCTCAGCAACCTAGTAAGACCCTGTTTCCAAATAAAACATAAAATGGGGCTGCAGATGTAGCTTGGAGGTAGAATGCCCCTGAGTTCAATACCCAGCATCACAAAACAAAACAAAACAAAACAAAAGTACAAAAATGTTAAGTGGCATACCTAAAATCTTACGGATAGAAGATAGTAAAGCTAACAGAGATACAGGCAGTTGAATTTTGGAATCCACACTCTAAGTCACTATATTATGATGTTTCGTTACCTATAATGTAAATCAGATAGTTTTTTTTTTTTCTGGTTAAGTCCATCATTTTATGTGAGAGAAAATTAAGGCCAATAAATATTAATTTGCTTGGTCAAAAACATATTTTTTACTTGATTTGAATAATTACCAAATGCATAAACACATTGTTTACCTACCATCCATACTCTGCACATTTGAATTCTCACCTTATTCTACTCTAATTGGCCATCTGTCTCAGATCCTAGAAGCTTCTCTGTTCTTATTGTACTTGAGTTCTCAGCAGCATTTGAGAGTTGGCCATTCATTCGGTCTTGAAACATATTCTTAGCTTCTATTATTAAATCAAAATAGTGGTTTCCTAGTACTGTATTATTTCTTGTTCTTTAGAGCTTGGATTCTACTTGGTGATACATGTCTGATCCCCAATTATGGGAATGTCCTAGTGTTCAACTTTGGGCATCCTTTGTTGAGAATTTGGGTGATCTCTTCTGGCCCCAGTTTCAACACTAACTATACTTGATACTCATTAATCACAACTTCTGTATTTCTGCATTTACCAATTAAAATTTATTTTGAACCCCCACACCAATGTTCAAGGTACTTTCTAAGTCACCTGACATATGCAAGGACAGAGCAGTAGAAAGCCTGAGTCCCCTGGGGCGCATGTTCTCAGCTGAGGTTGAACAAGGCCCTGTCTTCTTGCTTTAGTTCTCATATTATAAACAAATGTTCTTTTTGTGATATAGTTAGTGTCATGTTTCTTTTTTTTCCCATTTTTGTGCATTTGGTGATTTAACTGTTTAAAATGGTCTTCAAAGGTAGTATAATTTGGTCTTCAAAAGTTGTCTAATGTGCAAGAAGGCTTTAGTGGAGTTGCAAAGAGAATATGTCTGTCTTTAAACAGAAACACACATAAAACCAGGATATATATGGATTGGCTGATGAAATGTGACTAGAGGCTCCAGGACCTCCCCATCTTCCCTAGGAACAATGTTCAGTATTTGTTAATTAAATGTTCAAAGCTACTTTATAGAATGTGACTACTGCAAATAACAAGAATTTATTATATATGCCTGTGTTAATTTTTTGTTGCTGTGACCAAAAATACCTGACAAGAGTATTTTGGAAGGAGGAAAGATTTATTTTGACTTACAGTTTCAGAGGATTCAGTCCATGGTCAGCTGGCTCCAAGGCAGAGACATTATTGTGGAAGGGCATGATAAAGGAAAGCTGCTCAGCTTATGGCAGCTGGGAAGAAGAGAGAGATAGGAAGAGGCCAGGGATAGATATAGTCCCCAGTGACTTCTTCCAGATATGCCCTACCTACCTATAGTTTTCACCACCTCCCTAATAAACCTATTCAAATTATTAATCCATCAAATGGATTAATTCACTGATGAGGTCAGAGCCCTCATGAGACAATCATTTCACCTCTGAACACTGTTACGTTGCCTAACACATGAGCATTTGGGGTACATTCCAGATCTAAACCATATAATGTCTATGGTCCCCAAATCTTTGTCTTACTCCAAATCTCCCAGAGAACAATAAATAATATAGTCATCTTTCCTTCTGATATATATCCTCTTGGATGCTTAATAAGCATCTCAATTTAAACTCAAAACAAACAGAACTTTTAATCCTCTGTACTAACCCTAAACCTACTCCTCCTCTCATCTCCCAGTCTCCATCCTCCATCCATCCAGTTACTGGAGCCCAAATCTGAGAAATAATTCTTGATTCTTCTCCTGAATCACACCACCTCTTATTCTTTACCCCGTCTCCCCCATCTACATGGAGAATCCTCCTCCTCCTCCTCCTCCTCTTTCTTCTTTTCTTTCTATTCCCCTCTTCCTCCTTCCCCTCTTCACCTTTTTCTCCTCCTCTTCATCTTCCCCACCTTCTTCCTCCTCATTTCTTACCTGAAATATCCTCTTAACTATCCCTACTGTAACCTCTCCCTTGGGATCACTGGGTAAGGTTGTGAAGTTTACAGCTCATATATTCTTCCATAGCGGCATTTACCTTTCAAATTCAAATAGTAGCCACTGGATTGGTATAAAAATTAATCAGATTATGTTATTCTCTTGACTAAAAACCCTCTAATGACTTAAAATGAAGAAAAATATCTAACTTTCTTACTCTAACCTATATAGTCTCAACTGATCTAGCTCTGCCCAAATCTACTAATTACTCACCCATGCCAATAATACTTCTGCTGCATTAGCTTTCTTCCTTTCCTACAAATGGTCAAACTCAGTCCCAATTTAGGAATGTTTTACTATCTGTTCTCTTTGCCTGGAATGTTCTTCATCCTGATTTTTGCAAAACCATTTCCATGTCATTCACACCTGAGTGTAAAAATCATCAGAGAGGACTTTCATGATATAATCTAAAGTAGCCACCCATTAATGCACTATCACACCTATATTTTTCATTCTTTCCTTGACATATACAACTATTTCTTTTCCCCCTAGTGATTATATGCTCCATCCCAGAAAGTACCCTGTTTCTTGTTTAATATTCTTTTGTACCATCTATACCACATTCTATCACGAGGAGTTATTAAATGTGGTGTGTGTGTGTGTGTGTGTGTGTGTGTGTGTGTGTGTGTGTGTATTTGGTGCTAGAGACTGACCCCAGGGCCTCACACATGCTAAGCATGTACTCTTATCACTGAGCTATACCCCAGCCCCAATACTTTTGATACAAATGAATAAATCACACAATTAATTTCAAGATTATGCAGGGGCAAGGCCATTCATAGCACATAACCTATGATAACAAGTTTACATTTTAATTACAATGGGAAACCCCTGAACATTCTAGGGAAGGGGTAAGAAGTCAGGAGATATCGGGGAAGTATAAAATTATAATCTACTTTGTGTTTTTCAAAGTTCACTATGGACAGTGGATTAGAGTTGATAGAAGTGGAAATGGGGAGACAAAAAGGAACAGGTTGTAGTCATAAAGTCAAAAAGATGATTGTGGCTTAGACTAAGTTAGTGGCAGTGGAAAAGAAGTGGAAGAAAGTAGAAAACAAGTGATTAAATTTGAAGAGATATTTTAGAAGCAGAAAGTATGAGACCAGAGGCTGAATTGGATGTGAGGGTGAGGGAAAGGGAGAAGTTAAATTTAACTCTTAAGTTTCAGGCTTCAAGTACCACTTTAAGAAAAGGAACAATACAGCTGGGCGTGGTGGCGCACGCTTGTAATCCCAGTACTTGGGAGGCAGAGACCAGAGGATCCGGGTTCATGGCCAGCCTCAGCTACTTAGTGAGGTCTCCCGCAACTTCATGAGACCCGGTTTCAATAAAGGATAAAAAATAGGGCTGGGAGTGTAGATCGGAGGTAGAATGCCCCTGGGTTCAATCCCTGGTACCACAAAAAAAAAAAAAGAAAGAAAAGGAACAATACTCTAACACATAGGTACTGGTAGAAAGTTTCTCAATAAGACCCCCAAAGTTCAGGAAATTAAAATGAGAATAAATGGGATGATATTAAATTAAAAAGCTTCTGTGAAGCCAAGGAAACCATCAAGAGTCTACAGGGAGAGCCTACAGAATGGGAAAGGATCTTTGCTACTTATCCCTCTGATAAAGGACTAATATCTAGAATATACAAAAAAGTTAAAAGACTTACCACTAAAACCACTAATAACCCAATCAAAAAATGGGCAATAGAACTAAATACATATTTCTAAGCAGAAAAATATGAATGGCCAATAAATGTATGAAAAAATGTTCAACATCATTAGCAATCAGGCATATAAATGCAAATAAAAATACACTGAGATTCCATCTAACTCCAGTTAAAATGGCAATCATCAAGAACACAAATGATAATAAATGCTGACAAGGATGTGGAGAAATAGGAATTCTTATATACTGTTCGTGGGACTACAAACAAGTACAGCCACTATGGAGATCAGTGTGGAGGTTTCTCAGAAGACTGGGAATGGAATCACCATATGATCCAGTGATACTACTCCTAGGTATCTTTCCAAAGGAACTGAGGTCAGAATATAACAGCGGTACATGGATATCCATATTTATAGCAGCACAATTCACAATAGCCAAATTATGGAACCAGGCTAGGTGTCAATTAACAGATGAATGGATCACAAAGCTGTGCAATATACACACAATAGAATTCTACCCAGCCATAAAGAACAAAATTATGATTAGGAGGCCCGAGGGACTTCAGATAATGGAGGAGAAACTCCAGTGGGGCCAGGGAGGTGGTCTAGGGGAAGGGGGGTGGGGAGAATCAATGAAGGAATCACTTCCTTGACATTATGTACATATATGAGAATACCAATGTGAATCTCAATATCCTGTATGGGGAAGGTGGGGAGTGGGGAGGGAGCTGGGGGAAGCTCACTAAGTGCTGTGTGCATGTATGTCACTATCACTATGAACTATGTTATGATATGAGACTATAATGTATCAATACAAGTATAAAAAACAAAAATATGTCATTTGAAGGAAAATAAATATATGAAAACTTGAGAATATTATTCTAAGTAAGGTTAGCCACTCTCAAAAAATGAATAGTTGTATGTTTTTTCTTATATGTGGAAGCTAGATAGAAATTGGGAAACAAGGGTAATACCGAGTAGAAGAGCAGAGACTCCATTGGAGTGATGGAGGGTGTTTAGGGGAGGGAGTTGGGGGGATGGCGACACAAAGAATGTAACAGTTGTAATAATGCTATGTAAATATAGGAAATTATCATTTCCAATCTCAGGGGCTTGTGCAAGGAGGGAGAGGGAAGGGAGTGGGACCCAGAGGGAAGTGCTCCAAGAGTTGTGTGCATGTATATTCCTATTACTCTATATCTAAGTATTATATATAATTACAATGTACCAAATAAAAGTTAAAAAAAGAAATAAAGGACAAAAAGAAAATAAAAGAAAAGGAAGATTCAGATGGCTGAGAGCCACTTGATATTTCAGTTCTATCACTATAAAAAAGATCCATTGTTATGTCACTAATTTAATAATAATTATAATAATAATATTATCAGGGACACTCTAACACTGAGCTAAACCACCAGCCCTTTATATTTTATTTTGAAACAGGATTGCTCTAAGTTGCCAAGACTGAGCTCCAATTTGTGACCTTCCTGTCTCTGCCTCCCAAGTACTGGGATTATAGGCATGTACCACCACATCACACGACTTGATAATTACTGAAAACCTACTAAATGCTAGTGTACAATACTTTTTATTTTTGGTAGATATCAACTTGTATTAAATTCCCAATAGACTTCTGGACTCTATAAAATGTAATACATTTTCTCAATTGTAGTTATTTATCTGTATCCATCCTTGTTCAATTAAAAAATGGAAATAATCTTTTCTTTGGTATTTGTGCCTACCTCTAGCATTAATTTTAATTAGGCATGTGGCCTCATTATTAAACTGCATTGTAATTATTTATTTGTCCATTTCTACAACTACATTGTATCTTCCTTGAGGGAAAGTACCTGTCTAATTTGTTTGGTGTTGTAGCCTCAGCCCCAAACACGGTGTTTGGCATGTAGAAAGTACCTCATTGTTATATTAAGGTGGAGAGAGGCCTATAACCTTGTAATGCTGTTTTCTTTCCTATGTGTGGTTTACTTTTTGTCTCTGGAAGTCACTGTACATTGCTAGTAGCTTATATGGAGGACCCTAAAAGTACACTGTAGATCTGAAAAAACCATCTTATTTTCAGTGAGAATACTGAGATTTCCATTTGCCTCACTTGCCCATATAATAGGTGAGAACAGATGAAATGTTCTCCTCAACAATTTGTATGTTTTGTATAGTGCCATTTATTGCTTAATCAAAAATAAACCTCAATAAGTAGAAATTTATTATTTCATGATTTCCCTGAAATAGGGGTAGATAGGTCTGTTTAATTTTATGCCAACATCTCATTAATACATTACTATGCCAAATTCATTTATAAATTCAATTCATATCTTATCCTTTATCATTTGGAAATTTCAAGGACGTCATATATTCTGGACCTAGGGGAAATACTTTTTTGAAAAATTAGCAGTATATCCTTAACAGATTGTGACAGTGAAGAATTTGATTTTCTCTGTAGTCCCTAAGCAGAGTATCATATATCTCCAAGCAAGAGAAACTCCATGACTTCAGATTACAATGAAAGTACATGCTCAGAAAGAATATTTCTTAATGCTAACAAGAACCCCTATGTCATGAAAGGTTTTCAGAGGTTATAGTACACCTTCTACTGTGATAAACCTTCTTAAAGTATGATTTGAACATAGTGCACTAATTAATGGATTTACCTATATGGTAAATTAAGTTAAAATGAAATAAATAAAATGAAGCAATAATATACTATTATTGCTTTAAAATCTATATACTAGAGAATATAATTATACCAGCATGAAAAATTGAATTCTTCCAGTCTTTTGTGAACTCAATGCTTATGACCACCAAATATTATCTATCTATACAACTTTTGTGGTAGGCTGATTTCTAAAGTAAGACAGATTGCTTTGGGAAAGAGTATGTCTACAAGTAGTTTTCAATAACTGATAAAGCTTCCCAGTCTTTGACAGTAGAGGATAGCAATCTTAAGTGTTTTTTCAATCTATCTTTTTTATCCTTTTACAATTCTACTCACAGTTACAATCACTATTCTTTAGATAGCTCTTCCTCAATTACTATTACATTTTCCTATCTTCACTGCCTATTAGTAAACTTTCCTTCCATCCAATATATGGTTTCCAGGGAACTTTTCCAAAAGCAATCTTCATTACGCCATTCTTTGCCTCAAAACCTTTTAATAGTTTCTTGTTGCACTCATAAAAAGAAGTCCAAATAAATAAGCCTAGCATTTAAGTCTCCTTGTAATCCAAGTTCTGCCTATTTCACCAGCTTTATTCATATTCCTGTGCACCGCCTATGGGAAGTGATTTCTTATTTCTCCATTTATTTACTCATGAGTCTGTTTCTCTGGTAGGATAGTCTTCCTTTTAGGCAGGACATATCCCAACTTTCTCTAACAAAGAGACTCAAATTACACCATGTCTAAAATCAAGGCAAACACTTATTTCTCTCTCACACAACAGTCCAGAGGAGGCTGAGCAATCCATGGGTGGTATGTTGCCCTGGTCTCCACAGGATTGTTCAGTGACTATTGTTTCTTCTATCTTGATTTTCAGTTTTCTCAAAAGATGCTTCTCTTTAATACTAGGTGGAAGGTGGGCTAAGAGGGAGAAAGAGGAATGAGAGTATCTTCCCACTCATTTCATGGGACTGACTTTGTCACATGGCAACACTGCCTGGACAGTGAGGCTGGGAAATGTAGCCTCTTGTTTGGTTGCCACATGCCCTGATAGAACTTGTACTTGTAGCAGGTGGTGGAGGCAGGTTTCATTATTAAAAGAAATAATGGCAAAAAAAATAACCCAGACACAGAAAAGTATCATATGTGATAAGTAAGAAAATAAAAAAAAAGATGACTTGAGAGTATCAGAGGTACTATGAAATATTAAGAAATGTTAAGAACTGAGAAGGGGTGACTAGGACTAGAGGTAGGGAGAGAGGACAGAGGGAGGGTGGACATGATCAATTCATGATATACACCATGTATGGAAATATCACAGAAAAACCTATTAATTTGCAAATTTTATATGTGTTAATAACTATAATAATTAAAAAAGCCAAATTAAATAAAAGGGAAAAGGAAAAAAAAAGAAATAATGGGAATATATACACTGGGCTCAATTATAAGTCTCCGTATCATCTTTCTTCAGTTTATGCCTCTAGAAATATATTCATCTTCAAAGCCAAACTCAAATACCCTCTCAGAGCCAGGTTTCTCTGGTTTTATCACATCTCCATATTTCACAGTTTTCCAAATGAAATACCAACTCTCTCTCCTCTGAAATTTCATAGATCATATAACTATTATGAAATTTGGTACATTTTAGACATATTACAGTTAGTCATACACATATGAAAGACAGTGTGTTAGAAAATATAGTATGGCCAAAAAAAAAATGGGTGCTACTGATTAATTTCCCTTCACTGTTTTATTGCATATAGAAAGACTGTTGAGGACAGAGCCTACATTGACTTTTTAATCTATATTTACAGAAGTGGTAAATAATAGAGATAGCATTCAATAATACTGGCAATGGTAACATTCTTAGCTTAATACATTGATAATTTATCTTCATTTATTATGAATATTACATTTTAAAAGTAACATGTACCAATTTGATTTAGAGAAATTATATTTTTAAAGAATTGTTTAGAAATAAGATTACTACAAAAGATTTTCAACTCAATAAAATTTGTCCTAAAATTTTACTAAAAATAGTTCCTACTGATGATGATTAAACATTCTTTGTCCTTTAGTAATGATTTACCAAAAGCAAAAATATCCTTGAACACTACTAACAGATTGCTGTATATATTCAGTTTCCTGGGTTTATTGCTTTTTATTCTCATATCTGATTTGTTTGTTCTGTTTGCCAACATCTCAGTTACTTTTGGGGTTCATATGTTCTTATTTTACATAACTGTATAAAACTTTCAGACAACATGAAACAGCTGGTAGTTCCAATGTAATGAAACATTTTATTTCATGATATTTTAATACCAAATACCTATTTTATATTTAGTTGTATAGTAGATAACAAGTTATAGAACTTCACTATTACAATGTAAAATTTGAATATAGCATACTAAATAATCTTAAAAGTATCTGCTTTTCTTTCAATATTGAACTATAAATTATGAGGAGGGAATCATTCCTTTTTGTTAGTAACTCACTGACCAGATATAATGACTATTTACACATTATTCTATATTAGTTAAGAGTGCCTAAAGTACCTGAAATAATAACTATTATCAAACCAAATGTAGAGAATATTTATGTATCAAAGTCTTTCAAATGCTAAAAGCACTATATATATATATATCTATCTGTCTATATATATAAATAAATGAGACGTATGATAAATTCACTCTACCCAAAACACAGAAAGATTATATAGACTTCTATTAAATTTATTTTAAACAGAAATCTGAGTCTGTCATAAATTTGAAATTTAAATGCATGTACTAATCTTGGGGAATTGTAGTAAGGGTTGTTCCCAGGGTGAGTTATAAACGTGGAAATACATTTTTTAAACACCTTCGTAAGCTCCACTGAAACATATTATTTTGAGATTTACTAAACTAGAACTTAAAATACATGTACTCGCAAGACTAAGTTTCTGATACATTCAATAATTATGCTTTCGAAGGCCATAAAGCTATGGTTAATACTGAATACATTTTTAAAAATATTTTGTCCTTCCTGTATCCTTAAAAAACACTCAGGGAAACTTTATTTTAAAATGTAGCTCCTGATTTTATTGGAAATCATATAATAATGCATATGATCAATCTTTACTTATTTTGAGTTGCAAACACAATTAATAAATCATCTTTGAAGTGCCCTGACCATAATCAGTACACTCTGGAGCGAGTCCAAGGAGCCATTAATCAAAACATGCAGCAAGGAAAGTGAAAGCTGCAGCCTGAGCGGGTAGTAAACACTGAGCGGGCTAATAAAACCCACCTCGGTCTAAAACCACCAGTCTGTTTAGTTTTGCAACTAATGTAAAGTTGTGTAAGAAATCAGGTTTGCTCATGATGACCAAAGTAAATATATAGCAATTGAACATTTATTTTAAGATCCTAGTTTGACAATAAAGTTTAAAGTTCAGATACTAAAATACTTTAAGAATTAGATATTTGAATATGGTAAATTTGGGGATTAGAATCTCCATGTAGATCAAACATACACACACAATTTTCAAATATTTTGAGATTTAAACTAGAAAAAAAGCAATAAATTATTAGCAATTTTTTAAGAATCAAGGTATAAACATGAAAATAGGTTCTTTCTGAAAAATAGAATGGCCGACTTCCATATTTGTAATTTACACATGTAAGTCTCTCTCTCTCTCTCCCAAATACAGTCTTCCATATACATTAGTTTTCATCAAGCATTACACCTTATTGATTGCTAAATGAAAAAAAAAAAGCATCTGCTGCATTAGCACCTAAAAGGGTATGGTCAATCCTCATTTCCATAAGAATTATAAGGAAAGAAATCACTTTTGGTTTGAAAATTTCATCAACACAGTTTCCTTCCCAGGAAAATATTTCCAAGATGTAGCCAGAAGTCTAGGGAAAATAGTGCTTTTAAAAATAATATTACATCACATTCCTAGAATATCTGACTTATACAGTTCTTTCATATACATGAAATCACATTTGACCCTAATACCCATCTTGAAAGTCAGGCAGCAGGTATTATTAACCCAATCCCTGCACTAACAGAGCTTACAGTTCTATCTCTACTATGTTACTGTAGTAATTTTGAGCAAGCAGTCAAACCTCACTGAAATTCATCTTTATTTGGCTATTTAAAATTTGTCTACAAATAGAGCCCTAATTCATAGAGTTGAGTTAATTCACAAAATTAAGTGAATTGATGAAAGAAACTCAAGTGCTTAACACAATACGTAGTAATGAAATAAATATTAGTTATTATTGCCAGTTTTGAAGAAGTATAAGTAGCTAAAAAGTGCGGTATTTGGAATAAGACAGTACTAGATTAAAAATAAAAAAATCACTTATCTTTGGGAAAATTATCTAACCTCTCTAGTTCTGAGCTTTGTGATCTATAAAATAGGAACAATTAAATGAGATAATGCATACAAAGGGCATAGCACAATGTCTAGGACATAAGTATTTGAAAATGCTAAATATTATTACTATTTATGAATAATAGGTTTAACTAATAACTTACATGAATACAAAATGTCATTTACAAACATTAAAAGGTAAATGACATGCTTTGAAAAATAAAATTAATATTTAAAATATAATAAACTCTTACAAAGCAATAGGAGACAAGTACCTCCACTGAAAATCAGCTAAAGTTATGAATGGGTAATAAACAGATGAAATACCAATAATTAGTAAATATCTGAAAACTATAAGACTTCTTAATGATTAAATAGAAAAATTCAAACAATGTGATTTTTTTGTGTGTATGTGGTACTGGGGATTGAACCCAGGGGCATTTTACCTCCAAGCTACACCCCCAGCCCTATTTTTTTTTTTTTGTGGTACCGGGGATTGAACCCAGGGGCGTTCTACCTCCGCGCTACACCCCCGGCCCT
>PVJS01048585.1:0-14995 GCA_004027185.1 Glis glis
TTCATTCATTCATTCATTCATTTGTGTGTGTGTGTGTGTGTGTGTGTGTGTGTGTGTGTGTGTGTGGTACTGAGGATTGAGCCCAGGGGTGTTCTACCTCTGAGCTACACCCCCAGCCCTATTTTATTTTTCTTTGAAGCAGGGTCTCACTACGTTGCAGAGGGCCTCAATAAATTGCTGCCGCTGTTGAACCTGCGATCCTCCTGTCTCAGCCTCCCAGGTACTGGATTACAGACATGCGCCACCACGCCTGGCTTTGCTCTTCTCTTTGAAGCCAAAAATCTGTGGCATCAATGAGCTCCCAGAAGCTCTCTTAAAAGAATGTGCTTGTGGGTCTATGCACAGGGGTGCCACACACACTGGGGTGCAGGGAGCAGAGGTAGAAGGAGGAGCCCACCTTGCATTCCCGTCCCCCTTGAGATTTTGCACATCAGCTGTCTCTGCCTGGAACACTTTCTCTCACCCTTGCTACCACCCACATCTCACCTAATTAATTCTTATCCACCCTCCAGATCTCAACTCAAAATATAGCTCCCTTGAGGAAGACTAGCATGACTTACCCGTGATATCAGACCCTCCCCCTACACAGACCCATAGCTCCTTTGAAAGTTGCCACACACTGTAATTACATAATGAATGATGTAATTCATCGCTCGAAGCTCTCTGCACCCCTCCCATCTACTAAAATAAGCACCTTTTCTGGGCATATGTCATCCACCTTGTTCATAGCTATAATCTCGACTTCCCGAACAGCTGCAGGCACATAGTGTGGAGTTAGACGTATGATTACAATGCAACAATAAAAAATATATTATAAAAATAGATATTATTATTAAATGATTATATAAACATTTAAATGAATGAATAAGTGGGTTCGCATAGCTGGTCATCAGCACCTGAATTATCCTGCCCTCAACGCTAACCCAACCCCTACCCAGCTCTTCATCTTGCATTTGAAGTTGTGACCCTTGTAGGCCATGAGGTCACTGCCCATAGCATAGTAGGAAACAGTTGCAGGACGGAATTGGCATGCCGGGCTGGTTTCCAAAGCCTGTCCCCGCAGCTTCATGGGGAGATTATATATATATATATACTATATATATGTATTATATATATATGTGTATTATATATATATGTATTATATATATATTACATATATATATAATATATATATATATATATATATATATGGTGTGTGTGTGTGCGTGTTTGTGTGTGTGTGTGTGTGTGTGTGTGTGTGTGTGTTGCTGTGCTGGGGATTGAACCCAAGGGCATTCCACCTCCAAGCTATACTCCCAGAACAATTTTATTTTTTTATTTGGAACCAGAGTCCCACTAAGTTCCAAAGAGCCTGGCTAAGTTGCTTAGGCTGGCTTAGAACCTGCAATCACCATGTCTCGGCCTCTCAAGTACTGGGATTACAGGCGTGCACCACCATGCCAGCCACGGGATATTTTTAATCTCTTAGTGAGTGAGTACCTTCTAGGCACCAGAATTCCAGGACCTTTCCAAGGCAGTCAGCAACCTTCACTACTGACTAGCACCTCTACGCCGTTCACTTCTGTTTTCTTTCTTTTAAGAACCTGGTATCTATTTTCCAATAAATTTACTTGGCTTATTGCTTCTGAGCTGTCAGAAGGTGGGACTTTCATCTGTTCTAAGTCATCCCCTGTGAAGGGAAGAAAATACCCAGGTTGCAATAGCAGTTCTGGGTTTAATGTTATTACGCATGAGTAATTACGAAGGCGAAGAGTACAAGGAGGGTGACTTAGTCTTTCAGTGGGTGTCAAATTCACAGCCTCCTCCTCCTTGTTCCACCTCCCTCCCCAAGGCCATGACTCCCCAAAGCCTTCCTGTTACCTCATCTAGCTCGAACCTCCCCAAGCCACACTGAGAGCAGTATTTATCTGATGGGATTGTTGGAGGGGTATATATAGAATAATGTATGCAAAACTTCAGCCTCGATTTCCTTCTCCCTATACATTAGCCCATGCTCCTAAAGGACCTTCAAATTATTGAAGATAATTTCATAATTATCAGATAATTGTCAGACTCCAAATAACATAACTAACATAATTGTCAGACTCCAAATTCTAGGGAACCCCAGCAAGACAAAGGGCAAGAATGTGCAGTTGTGGCTAAGAAGGTTTACAGAACAATGGTAGAACAAACGAGGAAGTAATGGTGCCACCCGGCCTTAGGTTTCATTAGCCCCAAAGGTTGGGTTGTATCTTTAACCGAGGGGGAACTTGCTACGTCTTTTCCATGGGCTAAGCATTTTTTCCCTTCAAACCATCACTTTTTGTGTGAGCTGCTGGAACAGAAAAGAAGGAAAGAAACCACTCCTTTTCATTTCTTCAAAGGCAACCCAAGTTTGATCCCTTTGATGAACGGCACAAGATAAAAACTCCACTCCAGTGTGCTGTCGCGATTAAACAACCCGCTTGTTTGTGGAATAGCAGGAAGACTGGAAGAAAGGAAGCTCTTGTCTCTGAAGTGCTCTGAAAGTGAGCTCCCGCCCTGCTCCCGGGGTTAGGTGGCCAGTGCCTACACAGGGCCTCTCAAGATGGGAGAAGAGCTGGGCTTCGGTTGCCTAGAATGGAAGAGGAAATTGGGGATGGGGATGGGAGGCCCCGGAAAGCCCCCAGAGGATGGTGGAATTCTTGAGCTGAGACCCTCAAGGACTCTTGTGCTCCCCCACACCTCTTCATGTCAGGAATATGGTGACATTTGAAATCAGACTAATCCATGACGCTCTCCAAACAAGAAATCATCATCTAGAGCAAAACAGACAGACTGATTAGAATGATTTGGGGAGCCAGGCATGGCAGCGCATGCTTGTAATTCCAGTACATGGGAGGCTGAGACAGGAGGATCACAGATTTGAGGCCAGCCTCAGCAACTTAAGGTGTAGCTCGGAGGTAGAATGCCACTGAGTTCAATCCTCAGTATGAAAGAGGAGGAGGAGGAGGAGGAGGAGGAGGAGGAGGAAGAGGAGGAGGAGGAGGAGGAGGAAAAGAAAGAGAGAAAGAGAGAAAGGTTGATTTGGGGAGATTTGGAGGGGGCAACCAAATCCATCTTGCTTCTCCAATTTCAGCCTGGGTGTTCATGGGAGGTAAAAACTTTTTACTGAAATTTCTCGAGTTCTGAAAATCCCTATGGGAAGGTAAATGTAAATGTGTTGGCTTGTCAAAAAGGTGGACAGATGTAGCAAATAAAAATATGGGGCATCCAGTTAAATTTGAATTTCAGATGAATAGTTATTTTTTAACACGGTACAAGTATTACATGAGACATGCTTGTATTTTAAAAATTATTCATCATTTGTCTGAAATTCAAATATAACAGGGCATCTTGTATTTTATTTGACAAACTTACCTAGTGACAGGCTAACCCTAGCTTGCATTTCCTGCCTCATTTTCCTAGGAGCAGTATGGAGGAGTATGGGTAAGATTCGAGAGCCATCGGGGACTTTCTAAAGAAGTCATTCAGCTGTTTGATGCATGGTGTTTGTTTGTTTGTTTTTTGTGGTGTTGGGGATTGAAGCCAGAAGCATTCTACCTCTGAGCTACACCCCTAGCCCTATTTTATTTTTTATCTGGAAACAGGGTCTTGCTAAGTTGCTAAGGCTGGCTTTGAACCTGCGATCCTCCTGTCTCAGCCTCCCAAGGACTGGGATCACAGTGTGCCCCACCAGTCTGGCTGACGCATGGGTGTTGATACCAGGAAGGGTACGGTTCAGACCCCCGATCTGCCTCATACTATGTGATCTTCAGCAAGTGACTCCCTCACCCTCACCCCCGGGACCTCCTTTCTTTATGGTAAAATGAGAATCTCATTTTATATGTTGTTGTAAAGAGGAAAATGTGTTATGACAGTACCTCACAGCGTGGAGGGCCTGGATATATGGCAGCTCTTCATATCACGCCCTCTACCAGGGAGTTCCGCCTGCCTGAGATACCCTCCCTCCACATCTCCCCCGCCCCATACAGCTTTCTCCATCTTTCTCTCCCGAACACTCATAGAATTTCGTCTCAACAGCTAGAAAAGCGCACGTTGCTCCAAGGTATTACATCGGTATCAGCATCATTGTTTACACATGTTTTCCCAGCCAGACTCTGAATTTTTTTGACATCAGATACCAAGTGCCCTTCATCCCCACGGGCCCAGCATTTGGCACAGGGCTTGACAAGAAAGAGAATCTTGGTATTTCTTAAATGAATATGTTATCAAGTCCTTAATACCATAGCATAATTTATTATGTGCACAGTTTCAAACGACAATCCATGGCGTACACACACACAAAATAATAATAATAATAAGGTCAGTGTAGGGGAGTTTCTCACAAAGCGAAATTTATTCTACTCAAAGGATTGACTTTTATTTGAGACTATTCTTTCTTCTTTGTTTGGAGTAAATAAGCATGCCATTTATAGAGTAATTCTAAAAGCTATTTATTTGAAAAAAATAGAGGGCCGGCAACCTCCATGTTGAGATATCGCCATATCTCTGCATCTGTGTCTATGTCTATATCTATCTCTATATATTTTGGCACTAGGGATAGAACTCAAGGGCATTCTTCCTCCAAGCTATACCCCGGCCTTTTTTATTTTTTATTTTGAAACAGGGTCTTGCTAAGTGGTTGAGGCTAGTCTCAAACCTGCGATCCTCCCATCTCAGCCTCCCAAGTATTGGGATTACAAGTGTGCACCACTGCGCCCAGCTTATATCTATATTTTTTCTTTTTATTTTTTTGGTGCTGGGGATTGAACCCAGGGGCATTCTACCTCTGAGCTATGCTCCGAGCCCTATTTTATTTATTTATTTATTTTTATTTGGAAATAGAGTCTTGCTAAATTGCTGACGCTGGCTTCAAACCTGCAATCCTCCTGTCTCAGCCTCCCAAGTACTGGGATTACAGGTGTACACCACCACACCCAGCTTATACTTATATTTTAACATAGAAATCTCCGCCTGGAAAATGCACAAGCACTAGAATGCATAGGTACAAGAACTACTGCTTTATGAGAAAATAGAGTAAAAAGCAGAATTAGATGGAATATAATCAGGACTGGTAGGTTTTGTTGGGAAGAAGCATGGAGGAAAGAAGTAAAACTTGAAACATGATTGGGAAAATACATCGCATCTGAACAAAAATGGTTAAAGGAGAGCTGGTCGTGGTGGCGCACGCTTGTAATCCCAGTACTTGGGACTGAGACAGGAATATCACAGGTTTGCGGCCAGCCTCAGCAACTTAGCAAGGCCCTCCAAAACTTAGTGAGACCCTGTTTCAAACTAAAGAATAAAATGCCCTGGGTTCAATCCCCAGTACCACCACCAAAAAAAAAAAAAAAAAAGGTTAAAGGAGTTTGGGGGAACAAAATAAGGCAGAAGAAAAGCAAACACACTTCCCAGTTTACCTAGGGCATAACCTCAGCATTGCAGAGTTCAGGGTCCTAATTCGCTTGCGTCTGAGACCCTTCTGCCGATGGGCCTTCCCCAGTCGCTGGGGTCAGCAACCTCTTTCAGAGAGTAACAGTTCAGTACAAGGAGGGCTGTCCATCCGCTGACCTCCAAGGACCCCCTGCCTTGGAACCCGAGTCTGGCCCCTCCCTCTGAATGAGAACGGTGGTGCCAGAGCCCCTGGCAAATTCTGGGAACTCGCCCTGGCCTCGGCCTCAGAACTACATTTCTGTGAAGAGAGTTCCTTAAATCTCTGTGGCTGCATTGACCATGATTCTGGGCATTGTGGGGTCATTCCTCAGCCCTGCCTCCTCTGTCCCTCCCCTTTTTGTCCTGTTTGAGATGGATACATCTGTCACTTTTAAGTCCCTATTGCTCATCTGTCACGGTCCACAAACAGGAAGGGATGGGCGATGGGGCCAGATGAATGTTTTGCCACCCAGAGGAAAACTTTGACATTTTTAAAGTTCTCCATCTCTCAGAGTATGTCTCCCACCCTTAAATCAGAAGTAATAATAATAACTAGTAAGATCTGGGCATGGTGTCACATGCTTGTAATCCCAGTACTTGGGAGGCTGAGACAGGAGGATAGTAGGTTTGAGGCCAGCCTCAGCAATTTAGTGAGGCTCTCAGGAACTTAGTGAGACCCTGTTTCAAAATAAAATAAAATAGGGCTGGGGGTGTAGCTTGGAGGTAGAATGCCTCTGGGTTCAATCCCCAGCACCACAAATAATAGTAATAATAATAATAATAATAATAATAATAATAATGTGAGATCACCATTTGACAGGTGCCATGCTAAACATTTCATGCGCATCATGTCATTTAATCCTCACAACAAACCCCTGGGGGAGATAGGAGCACATTATAGATGAAGAAACTGAGGCTCAGAGAACTTAAATCACTCCAAGGAGCTTCCTGCAGGGAGCTGGGAACTGGAGAACCAGTGTGCCTCATCCCAAATTTCTGTGCTTAATCTCATTTCATAAAGACGCCACTCACCCACCTCCAAAGTCTCGTAGCTGTCTGAGAGATGGCTCCGACACCCTCCTCTGGGCTCTCAGGACCCTTCAGAGCCAGGTCTCCATCTCCTCCCACCAGCCCTTCTCCTTGATGCCCCCCCCCAAAGATTCCAAGATACTACAGGGTTCCTTCCCTGCCCGAAGTCCTTCTCCTCTGAGCCTTTTCCCATACCATTCCTCGCTCCTTTGCACGCTGCTTTTCCATCCCAAACCTGCCCACGTTCAAGTTCCACCTTCCCCAGTGTGCCGGACCCCACGAGCTCATCTGCACCTCAATCTCATGGCACCTGGGGTGTGCTGAACCCTGCGGCTCCTCCCACAGGGGCCTGGGCTGCTGTGTAGCCATCCCTCAGCACGGTGTTTCCCCATCTCACAGACACCCAGGGGAAGTGACATGTCATGGCATGAGCGACATGTGTCTTTTACATCACTTTACTGAGAACACAGTAAGTGTCCAGTGTCTGTTCTTTTTTTCTTATTTCTCTTCCCCATCTCCTCCTCATCTTTTCCCTTTGTTGTTTTCTGCCCTTCTTTTCTCTCCCCTTCGCTCCCCTCCACAGTTTCAAGTGTACTAGGAAGCTGCTCACATGGCTCTCAGTGGCCCCTGCCTCCTGAGGATTTTGAGCCTTTGAAACCCCTCTGCCCTTGGTGCAGACTGTACCTCATGGCTTGCTTTGAAAGGACAGAATGGAGCCATGGAAATGGCATGTCACTTCCATCATGAGCTTTCCAGAGACCGACTCCTCGTGTTCAGCTCTGTTTCGCTGGTGCTCCCTCCCGTCCTCTCTCCTGCTTGCTCTGTTAGAGGCAGATCCCGTGCTGTGAAATGCTCTACAGTGAGGCCCACATGGCAAAACATCCAACGACTCATGAAGGATGGAGGTCCCAGTCCAACAACCCTCAAGGAACCGTGTCTTGCCAACAACCACATGCGTGATCCTGGAGATGGATCCTTCCTGGTGGAGCCGTGGGAGAGACCAGAGCCAGAGGGCCTAGCTGACCAACGCCCAGAGTCCTGACCCACAGAGACTGTGAGATAATAAATATGTTGCTTTAAGAGGGTAATTTTCTAATGGTCAACAGATAACTAATACATTAAGTCTTCATTTTCACAAACATTTGTTGAGCATCTACCACGGCGTCTGTTAAATGAGGGAATGCTTTGATGAATCTCACGTGGTTCTCTAGTTTGGGAAAAGTGTAGCCTTGTTGGGAGTTGGGAAGAGAGACAAGTTATCAGATAATTGTAATATATTTTAAGGACTCTAATCGGGAAAGGAAGAAGGACCTAGCAGAGATGTATACAGGTGGCAGCTCATTCCGCTTTCAAGAATCTAAGAAGGTCCCCAAAAAAGGGAATGCTGAGCTAGGTCTTAGAGAACAACTGAGATCATGGGATTGAGGAAGTTGGGTAGGGGGAGGAAGAGCCAAGAGTCATGTAGACAAAAGGAACACCAGGGCAAGGACACAGCAGCAATGAAGAGGTTTGTCATCACCCGGTAAACAATAAAAAGTTTAACATTTCCTAATCCGCCCCCTGCAAAACAAAAAGAACAATGTGCATTCATTCAGTGTTGATTCTGTTAAGTCTTAACACTCAGTTTCTCATTGAATTCTTACAATATCTGTCAAATGGAAAATCTCCATTTATAAACAAGGTCACTGAGGCTCACAGAGTAGAAGTGCCTTGCTCAAGGTCAGAGAGCAAGTCCCTGTGGGAACTGGGATTTGAATATTTACCCCTCTGACTCCAGAACTGCCCTGCCCACCACCCAGTGCTGGGCCACACCTGTACTACTTCCAGGCCAAGATGGGGGAGCTTCCAAATTCTGCCGGACAGGACAAGTCTCTAAATTCCCGTGGCCATATGCTTCTCTCATGGTCTAGTATAAAAACAAAGAAAAGATGCTGAGCCAGTCAGGTTCCCTGTCTGTCCTGGGACAGTGGAAGAGTGTAGTGGGTAAGGGACCAGCCTGAGTTCACATCCTGTCTTCTCCACTTACTAGTTGAGCACAGTATTTAACATCTCAGAGTATCAGTTTTTATAGCAATAAGATGGAGAGATGATAAGAACACCCAAATCATAGCGTCGATGAGATAAAACATGGTCAGCAAGCCGGGCATGGTGGCGCACGCTTGTAATCCCAGTACTTTGGGAGGCGGAGACCAGAGGATCCGGGTTCGCGGCCAACCTCAGCGCACATACGTGCGTGCACGCGATCTATCTATTTCTCTCTCTCTCTCTCTCTCTCTCTCTCTCCTCTCTCCTTTCTTTCTCTCTCTCTATCTAGTGAGGCCCTCTGCAACTTCCTGAGACCCGGTTTCAAAAATAAAGCATAAAAAAAATAGGGCCGGGGGTGTAGTGCGGAGGTAGAACGCCCCTGCGTTCAATCCCCGGTACCGCAAAAATAAATAAATAAATAAATAAAAAATAAAAAAATAAAATACATGGTCAGGGAAGCAGTGAGGGCAAATGTCTGTCCATGTAAAAACCTAGTAGTGAGGAATGAAAGACAGAGACAGAGATGGAGTGCAAGCTCATGCAGCCTCATAAATTTTTCTCAAATTCTAATGACTACAACTCTTCCTCCGCCTTCTCCTTTTCCTCCTCCTCCTTTTTTTATTTTTTTTTGGTACTGGGATTGAACCTGGAACATTCTACCTCCGAGCTACACCCCCAATTTTTACTTTTATTTTTTGAAACAAGGGTCTCACTAAGTCGCCAAGGGTCTTGCTAAATGGCTGAGGCTGACCTCAAACCTGCGATCCTCCTGTCTCAGCCTCCCAAGTACTAGGATCACAAATGTGCACCATGGTGCCTGGTGATTCCTTCATATTCTTAAAACCAATATACCATTTTCTTGAAACAATCTGATGTTGTTAGAGGGGGAGGATGTGGAACAGGAGAACACTTATTCCTTACTCCTCACGTTTCCCTGTAGGGGGACCTCCAGTAGAGTGACACTTATGACCTCTTGTTCCACCTGATTGGTACATCTGGAAAAAGGAACCCACCGACCCTCAGCTCAGTCTCCTAGCCCCCCGCAGAGACCTGCTTGCCTGCAGAGAAGCACAATCTGGGCTCAGCAGAGCGAGCATCCCTCTTTGGCTTGCCTGCACTTGAGATGGGAGGTAAATTCAATTCCAAAGAGTATTAGCAAGCTGTGTCCTCCAAAAGGGCTTTTTATCAGTAATAAAGCTGACACTTGGATCTCCATCTGACTGCGTTTTTCCAGTCATTCGCAATTAATTTCGTATCGCCCTGAAAATGTCCGCTATTCTCTTTTTCTGTTGCTCATTCCGATTCTTCATTAAGTCTTCCTGTCACGATTCCAGAGGGCCATCCTAAGCAAACTTCCTGCAAAGATAGCTCTTCCTTCGGCTGTCTGCTCCCCCGATCTTCTGCTCCCCACCCACTCAGGTCCTGAATCACGGAGCAATTTGGCAGATTTGCTTTCTACCCATGCCTTCGCCTCTGCCAACCCTGCAGACACCCCAGCTCATCCAAGTCTTTTCTAATTACCTCTTGGCTGATAACTATTCTTGCAATCTCTTCATTTCTGGTCAATGTTCCAACTTCTATACTTTGTCTTTCTCATCAAATACTTTAAGAAAACTTGGTTACTCTGGCATTTTTGAAGCATCATTCATTTCAAGCTTGTCTTCTTTTATTATCTGTCCTACATTCCCACCAAGAATTCTTTCCGCCTTGATGCAATTGAAAAGCCCCACTCAGTTTCCTTTCCCATCACTGAGCCAGGACTAACTTGGACTAACTTAACTCCAGCACTGCCCTTGCAATACCAGGACACAGCATCAGGACGGGGGTTCCCAGGTGCAGACAGCTGGCACCAGGGGCCCTCAAAACATACTTCCAAGGGCTTGCCAATCCTCTGTTTGCTCTGAAATACTTTCCAACAATTTTTTTTCTGAATTCATCAGAGCTAGGCAAAAGTCTCCAGAGGGACACTAATGATGTGCACATCTACCTGAGAGAGGAAAATCGGCCAGCCAACCAGCCTTCTCCCACGAAGACACATGAGGCTATTTTCTTTCCTCCTTCAGATGAACTATCTTGGCATGAGCAGAGATTTGTCTAGGAGAGCAATACACTGAAAGGTGTTCTAATATGGGGTGGGGGGACATAGAAAAGGGCATGTCTAGAGTCTGATTCTCAATAGTTCTGCCCAGTAGAGCATTCTATGATGATAGAAATGTGCTGTCTGCTCGTTTCATGGAGCCACGAACCACATGGGCTATGGCTGCTATGACCAAGGAGTTGAATTTTTTGTTTGATTTTATTTTAACTAATTTAAATACAGTCACATGAGGCTAATAACTATACTGGGTAATACAACTCTACAAGATGCTATTTTGGAGGGTATTTGGGTCTTTCTTTTTTATGTAATTTTTTATGGTACTGGAGGTTGAATTCAGGGGCATTCTACCTCCGAGCTACACTCCCAGTCCTTTAAAAAAATTTTTTTAAACAGGATCTCACTACATTGCTGAGAGTCTCACTTCGTTGTTGAGGCTGTCTTAAAACCTGTGATCCTCCTACCTTAGCCTCCCAAGTACTGGGATTACAGGTGTGTACCACCATGCCCGGTCTCTTTTTAAAATACTTTTATTGGTGCATTGTAACTATATATCTTAGTGAGGTTCAAAATCATACAAACAAACATGCACACAGGTCTTGGTGTGTTGCCCTTCGGGTCCTGCCCTGATACCCACCCCTCGTCATGCGCAACAGTGAGGCTGGTATTAATACCTTCATACATGGGCTTATCTAAAGCTCCTTTTCCTTCCTATTTTCTCTCTAGCTTCCACATAGGAGAGAAAGCATTCAACCCTTGACCCTCTGAGACTGGCTGATCTCACCTAGCATAACATTCTCTAGTTCCATCCATTTTCCTGCAAATGATACAATTTTGTTCTTTTTTATGGCTCAGTAAAGTTTCATTGTGTATATACCACATTTTTGTTACCCATTCATCTGTCGACGGACACCTACATTAGTTCCACAATTTGGCTACTGCAAATTGTACTGGCATAAACATGGATATGCATGTATCACTATAGTATTCTGACTTTAATTCTTTTTTGGGGGGGCATTTTATCTCTGAGCTACACCCCCAGTCCTTTTTATTTTTTGTTTTGAAACAGGGTTTCGCTAAGTTACTGAGGGTCTCCTTGCTAAGTTGCTGAGGATGGCCTCGAACCTGTGATTCTCCAGTCTCAGCCTCCCAAGTACTAGGATTACGGCGTGTGCTACCACGCCTGGCTCTGGCTTTCATTCTTTTGGAAAGATGCTAAGGAGCTGTAGAGCTCAGTTGTATGTTGATTCCATCCCTAGTCTTTCGAGGAACCTCTGTGCTGATCTCCATAGAGGTTGTACTAATTTGCAGTCCCACCAACAGTGTTTGAATCCCCATTTCCCCACATCCTCGCCAGCATTTATTATTGTCTGGATTCTTGACGATTGCCATTCTAACTGGAGTTGGAGGGAACCTTGGTGTAGTCTTCCATTCCACAGTACCCATGGCGCTTTGTGAGTCGTGGGATGCTGTGGATAGGATGTGGTAAGCTGGCAAGCGTCCATGTATCGGGAGCTTGGTGCTGGTCCAGTGGTATGGGAGCCGATGGAACCTTTCAGAGGCACCACCAGTGGGAGGCCCTTAGGTCACTGGGGCATTACCCTCAGAAGACCAAGATGCATCTGGCTCGAGGAGGCCAGGGTCAGTGGGTGGAGAGCATGATGCTTCACGCCCACAGGAACCACACCCTGTGGCTGTTTTCAGATCAGTAATCCACAAATTAAATTCCATCCATAGGCATGCTTGATTTACACAACTTAAAAATCAATTATTTACTGACCTGTAAAAACCAGGAGATTACATGCAAAGATTTGGATTGTCAGCTCCTGAAAAACCAGAAGACCCGCCGGGCAGCATGCAGAGGGCGATGAGCAGCAGCAGCATCTGGCACACGGGGCAGGGGTTCTTCAGTTGGCCACAGTGCCCACCCCTCCCTGTGGTCTAACATCCCATGTAGACATTTGTCTGTCCTTGTATCACAGTTATAAGCACAGGCTTGCATAGCATCAGACCAGCTGAGTTCAAATCCTGTTTCTGCCTTGTAATAAGCTATGTGATCCTGACAAGCAGCTTCACCTCTCAGAGCCTCAGCCCCTCCCAAGTAAAGTGGAGAAGGTAATATCTGTACTGCAGAGGATTGTTGTAAGGATTCCATAGAACAATAACTTGTACAAGTTTTTTTTTTTCAGTACCGGGGATTGAACGCAGGGGCATTCTACCTCCGCGCTATGCCCCCGGCCCTATTTTTTATACTTTATTTTGAAACCGGGTCTCACGATGTTGCGGAGGGCCTCACTAAGGAGAGAGAGAGCGAGAGATCTGAGGCTGGCTGCGAACCCGGATCCTCCGGTCTCCGCCTCCCAAAGTACTGGGATTACAAACATGCGCCACCACACCCGGCTTTGTACAAGTTTTGAAACCAAACCAGGCTGATGGTAAGTGCCAAATATGGTAGCTGTTGGAAGGAGAAGGAGGAGAAAGAAATGGAGAAAGAGGACATAAAAAAAAAAAGAGAGATAGGAAGAGGAAAAAGGGGGAAGGAAGGGGCATGGGAGGAAAGTAAGAGCTCCTGTTCAGCTTCCAAACACATCTAAGACAACAAGGAAAAGAATCCTCTTTCCCCAGTGAGACTCCTTAACCCCTCTGGCTTAGCTTCCTCCCAACAGAAATCCACAACCACCCACATCGTCAGCCATGGGCAGGGGTGGGGTGGAGAGGGGACGTGTGAACAAAACCAGGGAAATAAACCAGCTGGCCCCTGGGACCTTCGCCCTTGGATTCGGCACCCTTGCCCCGAGAACACTTTCTCCTGTCCACTTCTTGGAAGCACTTGGGGCCTTGTAGCAGACGCATCAAGGCGTCTGGGCTTCACAAAATCTGTAGGAGCTCAAGTCCCTTCCCCAGGTCCTGTGTCAGTAATCAGAGAAGATCGCCATGTGACAGTTTGTACAAGTTCAGCAGAGGGAGTCAAACCGTTCTAAGACAAATGGAGGGAAAGTTAACAGGTGTCTGTTGATGAGAACTAAAGAAATGCCGGAGACTGAATGGAACTCTCAAGGAGCATGACCTCACGTTCCCGGGTTTAACTTTGCAAAGTTCCTCACAGTTGATTTAAGGGCAGGTAATTCAGTATTCAATACACTGGGGGGTGATGTCTAGGAACCTACGCCCAGGTGCTTGGACTCAGCCCATTTGGAGGTGGGGCTAGGGAATCTGCATTTTTACAGCTATTCAAGCTATTTAATTAATTTATTAATTTATCTATCTATTTATTTATTTCATTTTGGTATTAGGGATTGAACCCAGGGGCATTTTACCTCTCAGCTACACCCCAGCTATCCCCTTTTTAAATTTTGAAATACAGTCTTGCTAAGTTGCTGAGGCTGGCTTTGAACCTGCAATCCTCCTATCTCAGTCTCCCAGGTACTGGGATTATAGGCGTGCACTACTGTGCCCAGCGATAAGCTATTTTACTTATATGAATCATTTGATTAATGCATGTCAATGCTGGGGATGCAGATAGCAGATGCTGCGAGGAGCCCAACACAGTCCGTGCCTCTGGGGAAGCATGAGGATTCCTGCGACGTTGAGTGGCCAGGTCTCTCGAGGGGCAGAGCCTTCTGCAGGGTCTCGAGGTGTCTAGACGGGGCCATAGGCCGAGGCCACTTCACTCGCCAAGTATTTACAGACACCTGCTATGCACCAGACACTAGGCTCTGAGACTGGAACAGTAAATGAGACGGACAAAACCCCAGGCCCTCATGGATCTAGTTGGGGAGACAGGTCATAAAATATAATACAAAAATACGTAGCTTGTAAGATGGTGGGATGGATTCTTTGCGTGTCAATTTGACTGAATTAGGGAGTACTTAGGTAGCTGGTAAATAGTTAATTATTTTCATCACTTCAGGAGGCACTGAGCCCATCCTTGTGCTGAAAGGAAAGCCCAGATGGTCTGGCATGTGATGGGAATGATTGGGCTTCCCCAGGTGTGGCTATGAGGGCGTCCTGGAGGAGACTGGCATTTGAATCGCTGGACAGAGTGGAGCTCTGCCCTCATTGTGGGCGAGCCTCATCCAATCAGCTGGGGGCCCAGACGGAACGAAAAGGCAAAGGGAGGGTGAATGGTTGCTCTCTCCCCCCAGCCCACATGAAAAGGCAAAGGGAGGGTTAATGGTTGCTCTCTCCCCCCAGCCCACATGCCCTTCACCCTGTCAGAATGCCAGGCTCTGCGGCCTTTGGGCTCTGGGACTTGCACCACTGACCCCATCCCCTCCAGGCTCTGCAGCCTTTGACTTTGGACTGAGAGTTACACCATCGGCTTCCTTGGTTCTAAGGCCTCAGACTTGGACTTAGCCAAGCTGCCAGCTGCCCGGGTTCTCTTGCGAGCAGATGGTCTAGCAAGGGACTTCT
>PVJS01048586.1:0-14996 GCA_004027185.1 Glis glis
GGTCTCACAAAGTTGCAGAGGGCCTCACTAAGGAGAGAGAGAGAGAGAGAGAGAGAGAGAGAGAGAGAGCTAAGGCTGGCCGCGAACCCGGATCCTCCGGTCTCTGCCTCCCAAAGTACTGGGATTACAAGCGTGCGCCACCACACCCGGCCTAAAGAGAGCCTTTCTATTTCCCTCAAAATTCAAAAAATGAGCCTCAGCTCTCTCTCTCTCTCTCTCCCTGTCTCTCTCTCTACTTAGTGAGGCCCTCTGCAATTTCGTGAGACCCGGTTTCAAAATAAAGTATAAAAAAATAGGGCCGGGGGTGTAGTGTGGAGGTAGAACGCCCCTGGGTTCAATCCCTGGTACCACAAAAAAAAAAAAGAAGAAAAAAAGCGATCCTTATTTTTCTCTCATTCCTCATGAAAATTCTCCCCCCCCCATCCACATTAAATCTCTGTTGAAGGAAAAGAAGTGAATCTAAAGGATTTTCTTCCATTAGGCATTTTAATACCACCAAATACCTCTTCCTTTTTTCTACCATCTCTTTCTCAAGAGTAGCAAACCAATTTTTAAGACAGCCAACTATTCATCCTTATCCAACTATGCACATGCTGTTCTTTTTTTTTTTTTTTTTTTTTTGCGGTACTAGGGATTGAACCCAAGGGCATTCTACCTCCGAGCTACACCCCCAGCCCTATTTTTTTATTCTTTATTTTGAAACAGGGTCTCACTAAGTTGCGGAGGGCCTCACTAGGTAGCTGAGGCTGGCCACGAACCTGGATCCTCCGGTCTCAGCCTCCCAAAGTACTGGGATTACAAGAGTGCGCCACCACACCCAGCCATTTTTTTTCTTAAAGAGAATTTTCCACCCATGGTAATAGTATGTGAGGTGCACTGATGTTTGCTTCTGTTTGATCTCTCCCTCAGGATGACAAAGCTCATGAACCGGCTTTTAAGAACCATGTCCATGCTGGAGTACTTCATCAACCAGAGCTGGGAATGGAGCACGTACAATACAGAAATGTTGATGTCAGAGCTGAGCCCCGAGGACCAGAGAGTAAGTACAGCGCTGCCACAGACAACAGGAAAGTCACACTCATCTGAAATTTACAGTTATTCGACCTATGAAGCTCATGAAGGAAGTTTGGGTTATACACTTTTTTTCTAAGAAAATTAGGCCATGCATTCACTGCAATCACAGGAAATAAGTTTAATAATATAGGTAAGAAACCTGTTCTTCAACTGTGGTTAAATCTTCCCTGCTGTTCTACAGTGATATGTTTTATCTATTGCACTTGGATCTTTTATTTATCCCCCAGTAGTTATCTTTTCTGCAAACCCTCAGTAACTATGACTTTTCCCTACCTATTACGCCTTTGATGAAAAATAAGGATTTTATTGTGCATAATCTCATCCATCCACAATTCTTGTCAAATCAAAATTGTTCTGCATCTCCACAGCTACAATTCCCTCATGTGGTGTGTGTGTGTGTGTGTGTGTGTGTGTTTTACTGGGGATTGAACCCAGGGGCATTCCTCTGAGCTACACCTCCAACCCTTTTTATTTTGAAATAGGGTTTCACTAAGTTGCAGAGGGCCTTGCTAAGTTGCTGGCCACAAACCTGCAATCCTCCTGTCTCAGTCTCCCGAGTGCTGGTATTACAGGTATATATCGCCATGCCTGGCTCCTTCTTTATCTTTCTGAAGCTAAGCCTGCCATCTATGCATTCTAAGACCCTACTCCTTCAGTACTGGCCTCTCTAGCACTGTCAATCTTCTTCCCTGTTTCTCTTCAACAATTCACTTTTATTTCACAAGACAGACCCTCACCTTGTTTGGTATCAGCATGATTTATTTCTTTAGCTTCTTGGCAGTGGCAAAGGATAATTCCTAAAGGAAAAGTTTTTACATATTCTGAAATTCACAAGTACAGAGATCTTTTGTACTTTTTACATATTCTTCAGTATTTTTCCTCAGTCATGGGCTCCCTGAGCATGTCCTTATGCCACTACTAAACTTTTCAACTAAACTTTAGATTTTAACATTTTATACTTGCTTGATCGACATTTTCTACTAAGAAACAATTATTTTAAAAGCATTTTTATTTATTTTGTATCTGACAGCATTGGAATAGTAAATTTTGACCTAAAGTGACTAAAAATGGGAAAAGAATTAAAGCTTCTGTGGATTTAACATATGCTCTCAAAATATTTCAGTAAAGGTAATAATCCTAAATGTAACTGCCAAATACCTGCCTACAAGGATAGGCATGGCTCAGCATTAGCTTGATTTGCCTACGGAATAAAAAATTCCAGGGCCGGGCGTGGTGGCGCACGCTTGTAATCCCAGTACTTTGGGAGGCAGAGACCGGAGGATCCGGGTTCACGGCCAGCCTCAGCTCTCTCTCTCTCTCTCTCTCCCCGTTTCTCTCTACCTAGTGAGGCCCTCCGCAACTTCGTGAGACCTGGTTTCAAAATAAAGTATAAAAAATAGTGCCGGGGATGTAGCACGGAGGTAGAACGCCCCTGGGTTCAATCCATGGTACCGCAAAAAAAAAAAAAATTCCAAACTAGGACTTCATCAAAATCTAACTTACAAACTTACAGTATTTTTTTAAAAGCCTCTGTTTATACAAATAAGTAATATTTAGTGACAACATGAAAAACATACTCCGTGTGATAATGGGATTATTGTGGAGAGTCAGGTGCTGGGCATCTGTGGAGTTCTGTGAAATGAATGAACCTTATCTGCTCCTTTGTTCATATTCCAAATTTCACAAAGTTTTGAGATAACTTGAACTAATACATATAACAAGAGAACAAAATAGAAATAAAAATACCAATCTAGGGAAAATGCAAATAAGACTGAGACTGAGAAAGTTGAATGTCCACATGTAATCCACGGATTCTACTATGTTGCTACAGCCAAGCAGGGAACTTGTTCTTGAGGTTGCTGACGGCAACGTGAAAAGGAAAATGGTTTCATAATATTTATTATCCAAAAGAAGAAAATATACTAGTGTTCCAAGAGAAGCAAAGCTTTTCTTACCATTCAACTAGTAGAAATGTTTATGAAGGGCGCCAGGCGTGGTGGCGCACGCTTGTAATCCCAGTACTTTGGGAGGCGGAGACCAGAGGATCCGGGTTCGCGGCCAGCCTCAGCGCTCTCTCTCTCTCTCTCTCTCTCTCTCTCTTTCTCTCTCTCTCTCTACTTAGTGAGGCCCTCTGCAACTTTGTGAGACCCAGTTTCAAAATAAAGAATAAAAAATAGGGCCGGGGGTGTAGCGCGGAGGTAGAACGCTCCTGGGTTCAATCCCCGGTATCGCAAAAAAAAAAAAAAAAAAGAAATGTTTATGAAGGGCTTCCTATAATGGCTAAGAGATATAATGGATAACATCTCAAAAGCAAATATAGTAAGAACTTTTTAAAAGAGCCATTTCTTGCCATGTACCTCCATGAGAATTGATTAGATTAACCAAGAGCGATATGGATAATAAATTAGCAAAGAACTCATCCATTAAATGAATGTTCATTGAATGCTCATAATGTTAAATGGGGATCTTAATATTTACTTCCCTCCCAGGTCTAAGATGATTTTCTGTGATTAATATATAACAGTTTTATTTGCATATAAAGGAGGCAGAATTAAGTGGCCCTAGAGAACTACTAAATCTTTAAGATGTCAAACTCAATTCTATTTTTAATATTTCCTAGATAAAAGGAAACAGCTGACCATAAAGAAATGATACAAATTATGAAACAAATCCAAGACTATCTCAGAAAGTAGCATGGCCATTTTATTTCATTTTATTTTAATTTTTGTGGTACTGGGGATGATACCCAGGGCCTCTTGCACACTAGGCAAGCACTCTACCACTGAGATAACCCTCAGCACCTTTTACTTATTTGTATTTTGAGTCAGAGTCTTACTAAGTTGTCTAGGCTGGTCTTGAACTTGTGATCTTCTTGCCTCAGGCTCCCATGTGGCCATTTTAAAGTCAATAAACTTGACTTTTAGTAGTGATTGGCTTTTAAGTTTTAACAACATGTCTTTTAATTGGTACAATCTGAGCCTCCATCAAAGACTAGCTGTCTGAAAAAAAAAACAAACTGAGTTTAATTTTGGTCATAACCATATAAAACTTATGTAAAGATTAGATAATAGAAGAAATTGCTCTGTAACAAAAAAGGAAACTTTTGATTTTTAAAGTTAATATTAAGGGCACGCTGGGTGTGGTGGCACACACCTGTAATCCCAATACTTGGGAGGCTACGACAGGAGGTTCACAGGTTCGAGGCCAGCCTTAGCAATTTAGTGAGGCCCTCAACAACTTTGTGAGACCCTATTTCAAAAATTAAAAAATTAGAAATAGGGAGCCAGGCGTGGTGGCGCACGCTTGTAATCCCAGTACATTGGGAGGCGGAGACCGGAGGATCCGGGTTTGCGGCCAACCTCAGTACGCATGCTCATGCGCGCCATCTCTCTCTCTCTCTCTCTCTCTCTCTCACTCTCTCTCTCTCTCTCTCTACCTAGTGAGGTGAGGCCCTCTGCAACTTCATGAGACCCGGTTTCAAAAATAAAGCATAAAAAAATAGGGCCGGGGGCGTAGCACGGAGGTAGAACGCCCCTGGGTTCAATCCCCGGTACTGCAAAAAAAAAAAAAAAATTAGAAATAGGGATGGGGGATAGCTAAGAGGTAGAATGCCCCTGGGTTCAATACCTACTGCCACAAAAAATAAATATATAATAAGTAAAATTAATATTAAGGGATAGGCGATATAACTCAGAGGTAGAGAGTCTTAGTATGCATGAGGCCGTGGGTTTCCTCAGCACCACAAAAATAAATAATTAAAAAATTATTAAAAATTAATTTAACTGAAATACTATAATTAATCCATGCATTCAGCAAGTATTTACTGAATGCCCAGTTTGTTCCAGCTATTGTTTTAGGATTATTTTTTTGAATTAAGATGCTTTTGCTATTAAGACTAAAATCCTTCCTAGTGAGTCCTCAATGAAACTTTAATCCATTAAGTCTAATCAGACAACTCGCTTTTACTGAACATGAGAAAAACACTTTACTTAGAATAGATTTTTAGTAGGCAAAAAGTGATCAGAGAGGTTGTAAGTCCAAGGAGAGAGAAACACGCCTAGTGGGAAAGACTCAGGCTCCTTAAACCCTCCACTTGCTAAGAGTCATTAAATAGTAGACTCTTTTTTTATGCAAACACAAGTTTATTTCCAAATACACCAGATAAAAACCTATGAAACCTAATCCACCCAGTGTGAGGACCAGCAATGTCTAAAGTAATCTTTTATACTATTTCAACAGGGTCGTACCCAAAGAAGTGCCCGATACTTTAAATATTTCCGAGCTACTAAAATCTTCTTGACACTATGGTGTAAATTTGTATTGCCCAAGTTCTTTATATTCAACCCAAAGTATTTTTCCTATTATATTCAAAGCTTGTTTTCTCTTTTCTGTTTCCCCGGTTAAGCCTTTTTTAAATGGAGATTTTGAAAGATGCGCAGACAGCTCTAGGATGACCCATCAGGTTTCTCTTCCCAACCCAGCCTGTCTCCATTTGTAATCTATGTGAAGCCAGGCTCCCTTGAGATCCTGCCTTACCACAGCATCATTTTCAAAGTGCAACAGAAATAAAATCTATTAAAAGCAGTTCAAACTTTTACTCTAGATTTCAGTAACAAACCAAATAAAGAATTTTTTTTTTTTTTTGGCAGTACTGGGGATTGAACCCAGGGGCATTCTACCTCCGAGCTACATCCCCAGCCCTATTTTTGATTCTTTATTTTGAAACAGGGTCTCAATAAGTTGCGGAGGGACTAAGTAGCTGAGGCTGGCCGTGAACCCGGATCCTCTGGCCTCAGCCTCCCAAGTACTGGGATTACAAGTGTGCGTCACCACGCCCGGCTTAAAGAATAATTTTTAATCATGCAAAATATTTTTTAAATTTTTATTATTGTTGCTTTCAATGTCTATTCTCTCTGTAGCAACATTTTCTCTCCTTAAATCAGTCTCTTCCTTCTCCCTCTGCCCTCCTCCTCTCCTCCTCATAAATCTCTTCTCTCTTACCACCAGTTACTTAATTTTTAAAATACACATCCTGTTAACCGATTCCTTAAGGCTTTGCTTCCCAAAGCTTACTCACACCTGCATAATGAAGAGGTAATATTATAAGAAAGGATGGTAGGCTAAGGAACTGAAGTGAATGATGGGAAAGATACACAATTTATATTTTGGTTTTTCCATCACTATTTAAAATAATGATTCCTCATTTGCCTGAAAAAGTACACGAAGCCAATCATAAGCTTTCACCAGACTAAGTAATATAGTTCCTTTATATTTTCTTCACAAGACTCCCTAAATGTCAAATGTTTGGGCTTGGACCATGTTTAAATATTTCTATATCAATGGTAATCTATATTATTAGTGCCTGTAAAGTAACCACTCCAAATATTCTCTTCTACTTGCCGGGCGTGATGGCTCACGCTTGTAATCCCAGTACTTGGGAGGCTGAGACAGGAGGATCACAGGTTCGCAGCCAGCCTCAGCTTCTTAGTGAGGCCCTCCACAACTTAGTGAGACCCTCTTTCAAAACAAAGAATAAAAAATAGGGCTGGGGGTGTAGCTCGGAGGTAAAATGCCCCTGGGTTCAATCCCCAGTACCGCAAAAAAAAAAAAAAAAAAATCAAATATTCTCTTCTTTGGAGGGATACAGCCCATTTCTCCTAAACTGAATGCCACTCATTTATGTAAAAGAAACTTCAGCAAGTGAGCCAAGTGAGATCTTTCCGTGGTGCAGTTCTGGCAGTCCATGATGTCTCTTGCCTCGCAGTTATTCAACTTCGATGTGAGCCAGCTGAACTGGATGGAATACATTGAAAATTATGTTTTGGGAGTGAAGAAGTACTTATTGAAGGAGGATATGGCTGGGATCCCAGAAGCTAGACAACACATTAAAAGGTAACCATAATTACTCAGTTAATATTTAAGGAGCTCCGATTGTGCATCTGTCTTTGTACCAGACATAAAATAGGAGCTGGGAAGGGAAGGAATTGACATTTCTTGAGCACTTACTCCATTACAAGTCCTCTGTTGTATAGTGTGCCTTATAATACACTGTTCACTGCACTCCTGAGGCAGGTATCATTTTTTGTTACCCATTTTTATCACAGAAGTATTTAGACTCAAAGAAGGCAAGTAACTTGTCCACCGGTAATGCCTACTAAGTACAGGGGCCAGATTTGAACCCAAGTTTCTGTTTCTTCTATCATATCAGAGCCTACCATAATGATATAAAGAATACCTGAAAGGCGGGAGAACAAACCATGCTATGTAAACTGAGAAAAATCACACTTCAATTCCTTCAACTTCCTAACATTTGTTTTAGTCATAATCCCTGAGGAACAAAGAATTGTAGCACACTGGTAATAGTTCTGGTAGAAAGAGAGGGTTTGCGGTACAGAGATGATAAAGATGCTAAGTTAGATTGCAAACAGGGAGGAAACTTGAAATGCAGACTAAGAACTTATTATGCAGACTAAGAATGGGGAGGAATTGCCAATGTCTGCTAATGGTTATGGAGCTTCTATCTTGGGTGATGAAAATGCTATAAAATTGATTGTGGAGATGGTTTCACAACTCTGTGAACATACTAAAAACCACTAGATTATACACTTTAAATGGGTAAATTGTATTACATGTGAATTATACCTCAATAAAGTACAAAGATTCCAATTTCAAAAAAATTATGCTAATCATGATTATAAAGTAGCTTCAAGTAGAGAGGTGTGTAAAAAAAACTAGCTTAGGGAAATATGGTAGAAATCTGATTAAGAATGCTATGGAAATGAAAGATACAACAACCAAAAAGGCCATCGTCGTGCCACATATTCTCAGTACTTCATAAACATTTGCTGGTTACAGCCAGGAAAAAGACACATTTATACTTCAGATAACACAGTTGTGTATTTGGACTGTCTTAACTTTGGTTATGTCTGTCTGTTCCCCAGGCTCCGAAATATTCGCTACCTCTTTAACACTACCCTCTTTGTCATCTGGTGCCTTCTCATTGCAAGATCTCAAGTGGCTCGGAATGTCTGGTTCTTCATTGTGAGCTTCTGCTATAAGTTCCTCTCCTACTTTAGGGCATCCACCACGCTCAAGATCTAAGAACATTCAGCCTTTCATCTAGAACCTCTCAGAGCCGGGCGTGGTGGCGCACGCTTGTAATCCCAGTACTTTGGGAGGCGGAGACCAGAGGATCCGGGTTCGCGGCCAGCCTCAGCTCTCTCTCTCTCTCTCTCTCTACTTAGTGAGGCCCTCCGCAACTTTGTGAGACCCAGTTTTAAAATAAAGTATAAAAAATAGGGCCGGGGGGTGTAGCGCAGAGGTAGAACGCCCCTGGGTTCAATCCCCGGTACTGCAATAAATAAATAAATAAATAAAAATAAAAATAGAACCTCTCAGATACCTCTAACACAGTAAACTGGTTCTCAAAATTAGGAGAAGGAAGGTGCCCAAGTTGACAAGTTTCAAATAACGCTGTTATGTATTTATCCCTATAAACTGTATACTGTTTGTATTTCGGTAAGAGAAGGAAAGTCATAAACTAGCCTATAATCACGTTTTAAGAAAAAAAATACTTCCAGATTATTTCCCAACACTCTAGTCTAGGCTCTTGTACTTTAAACATGAAAGTGTTCCCACTTTTCTACATTTAGTTTTTTTCTCCTTGAGAGTAAAGTTCAATTCAAATAAACATGGACAAGCATATGGTAGAAATAAAAATAAGCTATCGAAAGACAGTACTGACGTTGGAACCATTCTGAGGTAACCAGTAAGAAGGTTTGAATCAAGATGAGTAGACTGCTCAGGACATCCTCACAGATGCTGTAAGATAAAATAATTCCCCACCGGAAATGTCTCTCCTTCCTTTCCATGTGATACCTTAGAATCCTGTTTGAGGGGTGGGGGAATTAGAAAAGTGTGTTCATGTTTACCATTTTTAAAACTGGATCCACTTCTTAAACCTAAAAAGGACCAAATGTGTAAATTATGTATAGAATGAGGACAGGCATATTTGCACCAGACTCTAGCCTATTCACTTTTAAGTCAAAACTAACAGCTTCTCAAAATTTTAACAAGTATTATTGGAAGCCTTTTTAAGCACCAGCTTTTCTGATAACCTTGAGTTTCCTTCTTGTTCCTTAAAGTTACCAAAGCCTTTATATATAAGCTTATTCACTCAGGCCTCACTTGGGAGTGGCCAATGAGGAAGTTCCTAAACTAAAATCATATAAAAACCCAGTCACCTGACCTTTGCCATTGAGGAAAGCAAAATTTCCAATACAATTTTAAATACTAGTTTTAGTCTTCCTGTATAAAGTGGGGGAAATTACTCTTCTGTGATCGGCCTCAAGAATTTCAATATCTTGATTATTCCAATTGCACAATTTTAACTGTACAGTGTACAGTAAAAAAGTAGATTTCATTAAGGAACTTTAGAAAATAGGGCTTTTTTCTTAAAAATATTTTATATAATACAAATTAATAAAAACTTTATGTGCTCTCAAATCCCCATAATAATTTAACTGTTATCCCAACTTTCTTCATATTTAAGAGTGCCATGTTGGACTGCATTTATTTATCCCAAAAATATGGAGTATTATTTAAATATGGTATTTGGGACTTAAGCAATGATAAAAAGTAATCACCACACTAGTTAAAAATTGTACAGGCATACAATGTTAACAAGGAATCACAATTATGTTCATGGTCACTTTCTGAGAGCATTAGTAATATTCAAGAAGGCACATGCAGGTAGTGGACGTGCATAAGGTCTTAGGGAAGTATTAGCCCAGTATTACTTGAGATTCTCCTGAGCTACACAAAGGGCACTGGGGGAACCCTTCTGGACAATGTCTTTCCCAGTTTGATCCAACATCTAGAGACTACTTTCCTCGGCAGACAACTCAGCTCTGAAACAAAGTACATGGTAATATGTTAGTTTGAGAGGTCTAGGATACTTCTGAGCTACAGTGATACAAACTATGAATACATTAAAAAATGTGAAATCAAGATAAAGTTCAATGGGATTGGATAAAAACAATGTTTTAAGAATTTACTACCTTTTGATAATTGTACGTTTCAATTCAATAACTTCACTGATCAAGTGTTCACATTTCAACTTTTGATTAATAAAAACTTTGAATTAAAAATTTACCCTTGTTCTGGTGCTATGATTTTGTTTAACTGCTGATACTGCAGATCACCCCACAAACCCTAAGCCCCAGGAAAAAAAATAATAATCTTCCAAAGAATACTTTCATGCAAATCAAATCACAGAAAAAACTGTTAGCTGAATAGGAACATAGAGGTACATAATGCTTCACTTTTTTCTGACACTATTAGTAGGGCTATATTTACACAAGTGTTCTGTAGCATTAGAGAAATGACATGAGTAAAGTTCTCTTGCAGAAGTAGGTACCTATATGAAAGAAAATCCCTAGTATTTTCAGTACTGCACATCAGGGCCAATTAAAAATGACTTCAATGCCCAATATATATAAAGCAATGGGAAAGAATCTACTTTGGGGAGGAGATAAAAGTACAAAGAAAGGTACCTACATTTTAAGAGAAGTCTCGGTAATCCTTATATTCTGTGCCCATACCAGATACAGTATGGAATATGACAAGGTAGGAGACCGTTACTGCCTAAGACAATACTAGAAAAAATTGAGGCAGGTAGGCACACGACTCAGAAAAACACTTCTTTGCGTTTTTGTTTTTTTGGCACTGGGAATTGAACCCAGGGGTGTTCTGCTCCTGAGCTACACTCTTAGCCCTATTTAATTTTTTTATTGTTGTTTGAAACACCGTCTTGCTAGGTTGCTGAAAGTCTCACTAAGTTGCTGAGGTTGTCCTCAAACCAGCAATCCTCCTGTCTCGGCCTCCCAAGTACTGGGATTACATAGGCATGTGTCACCATGCCCAGCACACTCTCACAATTTTATACTAGCTTAACATCACTTCCAGTTAACACCTAACTTAGAATCTCAAGGTAAATAGGTCTAACCCCCAAACACTGTGCTATCTCACAATGAATATAAAAATAACATCAGCCCAGTTTCCAAAAACATCAATAATTTTTAAATTCATAGTAATCACACACAAATTTCCAAATGGCTAGTTTTCTAGAACTGCTATTCTTGTGTGTGGGAATATAAACAACTGTGAATGGTAAGAAGCACAATGGCGGTCCCATACGCACACATATAAGTATGCAAAAATTATACTTTAGAAACATTTTCTAAACATTATCAAAATAAGACTAGCTTTTTTTTTTTTTGCATTACTGGGGATTGAACCCAGGGGCATTCTACCTTCAAGCTACACCCCCAGTCCTATTTTTAATCTTTATTTTGAAACAGGGTCTCACTAAGTTGCGGAGGGCCTAAGTAGCTAAGGCTGGTGGCCAGATCCTCCGTCTTGGCCTCCCAAGTACTGGGATTACAAGCGCGCCACCACACCCTGCTAGCGATTGGTTTTAAGATGCAATTGGTTTGAGACAGTAGTTCCCTGAGAAGTATGGCTACTACTGTGATAAAGGATGCTTAACTGAAATTGAGTTTAAATAGGCAGAAAAATCTCTTCATACACAAATATTTTAGGGGTGTCTTTTAACCTAGAATTGAATATGGGTAGAGTAGTATGAGATAGAGTAACTCAAGTCAATTCTAGAAAAATACCTTTAAGGATTTAAAGGTAGGACTGAGGTGGGGGGCTCAGTGGTAGAATGCTTGCCTAGCATGTTCACAGACCAGCAGTTGGGGGGGGGGATTAAATGTAAACAGTCACCAAAGGGACATGTATAACTGCCTGGAAAAAGAAGACAGATTTTGCAAAGTATTTATTACATATTTATATGAGCTATTGCTAAAGGCTCATTTTAGTATAAAGGTCTGCATTTAGTATAATGTATATTTCCCCCTATGCCTTCTCATTCTGAGTAGTCTTACTTTAAAACTATTACATAAAATTGAAAACAAGTTACAATATTTGGAAGCTATTTCCTTTTGTTAAACATCAAATATTATTTGGAGCTGCCAAAACAAAACAATTGAAATAGTTCAGTGATTGCAATTATTTGTACTCAATTCTGTTTACAGGTTTATGGAGCCACGTGAATCAACCACTCAATTTTTATCACTCTTCTACCTTCAATAGGAAATATATAAAATCCAATCCCATAGAGCAGTTTCCCTCCATCTGGAGGAAAAATAAGTGTAATCAAGTGATATTTAAAGATTCAAGTAGTTTTCCTATGAGAAAAAGAAGTTTAAATATGAGGAATTAAAGCTTACTTGGCAGCACATGATCTTAATTTTCTACCAGGATTGGAAGAAAATATTTCATAACTTCTCATTTTATTTAGAGTCCAAATGTTTGTGGCTGAGACACTAAATGCTTCCTGTTCTTTTCCTTTCTTAGAAAAAGTAAAAATTAAAAAGAAAACCAAAAATTTCAAGGCAGTTTGTTTTCTACTCTTATAATAATGCAAGGTGGCTTCACCACTAAAAAAAAAAATATTTCAGAAAGGGGGAAAACACACTTTGACCATATCGTCATAAGGGAATATGTGGGTATCAATCCAGGCGTTACACCATAGGTATAAACAGATGGTTTACTACCATTTTTATTTTGATGGTGTTGAAAATGGTTAACTCACAGCTTGTAGGTTTGCTAGAGCTAAAAAAAAAAAAAGGAAAGGTACTAGGTTAAATGGCACTCGGAAATTTTAAAGATTCTAAGGTTCAGGCTTAAGCAATTTTTAACAATGAAAAATATGTACGTTGGTCTCAAGTGTAAACTCTGAATTTTGAAGCAGGGGAGTTGCATATAAACTTCCTAGTACTCAAATTACTAATCCATAGCACAAAATAATTAAAAGCACTGTATGTCTTTACTTCCACTATTAGATCTTAGTCATTCCTTTATAAATTCCAAAGGTAAGATTGTATTAAAGATTGCAAATTTTGTTTGTATTAGTAAATTATAAAAATACAATCCTTTCCATCAAAAACTACATGAGAAAAGTTAATCACCTAAGTTGAGAATTAGGTAATTTTATAATTCTTACTAAAATTGAGTTAAGCTTTTCCTAAGAGGTAGTCTGAAGTGTACAAATACTACAGCAGTGAATTACTCACCTAAATATCAACTCTTCTTCATAGGCCAATGTACATGAACATAGTTTAAAAACACATTTCCAGTAATTTGAGGACTCGGACTTTAAAATACATAGACTGGAACATATACATAGAAATATTATGAATACCTTAACAGAATGAAAAGGAGTATTGGATTGGGTACCCTGGCTGTAGGGACCTACAGGAATAGGGAAAAGTTGCTTAACAGGAAGATCATTCAAACAGCTGGTCAGAATTTTAATTTCTTCACTGCCCCAAATAGGATCTGACCCTATTTGAAGGGTTTCAGACACAGGTCTTACTTAACTTTTTAAATGAAAATCAATGGCAAAGCAGGATTTTGCTCTAATGAAACTCCTTTATAAACACTTTTAATGGGACATTAATTTCATTAAAATTTAACGTGTTATGTAGAAAATTTAGATGTAATTAAAATCAGGTAAGTATCAAAATAATTTTTTAAATATTTTAAAGATACTTGTTATAACCCTGAATGTGATCCTAAATCAGTACTCCCTTCCCATTATCAAAAAACCCTGAAGTTTGATTAAATTTTCTGACGAGAAGATTTAAGACAATAAGTTTAAAGTATCTAAAACTCTAATTCCAATTAAAATCTCTTTTGAGAGATGTTCTATTAGTTTCTAGCCCAATTTTATTGGAAATAATATATATAGAAAAGAAATCCAGAGGAGGCTCATTTATTATTCGGAATTTTCTGGATTCCGAAATCTTTTAATACACGGTATGTCACCTATATTAATCGGCTAAGTCCATGGCTCTTAAAGGTACTGTGTATTTTAAACAAAGATGCTCTGTCATTTTCTGCAAAACACCATTCTACATGAATGGTATTACTGCAAAGCAGTTTTGTCACGATTTCACCTTCTCTCCACCATCTTTTCAAGAAAGCCTGTTTTTGTCTAAAAAAAAAAAGTCACTTGAAAAACTATTAACTTTTGACCTGCCACTCTAAAACCACCATTTTAAGTCTAATTGCTTAGTCATATTTGTTAAGGACTAAAATCTAGTCTTTTTGAAACAGTTCAAATAACGCTATGTTCATATGTGAAGGTCTCACTACCGATCTCACTAACATGCCTGGGGAGCGGGTGAGATGCAGAAGGCGGCACACCGTGTGTGTGCATGCATGTTTGTATCACACTGAACCTCACCATCGTGTAAAATTACAATGCCCCAATAAAAGTATATTCTAAAAAACCTCGTCTTTTAATCTCATTACCTACCTGGAATCTTGTTTCCCCATTTCCCTAAATGATTTACACTCTGGGGAATGATGATTCTTCTACTAAGTATTACAAAAGGAACACTGATGTTGGCACACATATTCCAAATATAGTTTTTAATGGCACCTGAATGATAGCTCCCTCCATTATTTTAACCTTTTATATTCTGGAAATTTAAAACCAACCCTTAAATAATATGAAAGAACAATACAACCTAATACAATATCGAGCACATTCAGGACACCCTGAATGCAGTATTTCCTTCAAAATTCAGTTTTACAGTTTAAAGGACAGTTTCATACGGCACCTCTCAGATCTGACATTATCTTGTCATATTTAAAATTTGCCTCATACTTCTGTTCTATTTAATTACCCTGTTCCCCACTCATCACATATATAAAATATTCTAGACTTCCTCTTCATGTTTTACAAACTGATTAATTTTCATCATCAGAAATGGGTCTTTTTATTACCCCGTCTCCCCCAAAGTATACCAATAATATAATGATCAGATTAGGAAAATTAGCATCTTTTT
>PVJS01048587.1:0-14994 GCA_004027185.1 Glis glis
CCGGAGGATCCTGGTTCGCGGCCAGCCTCAGTGCGCGCGCGCTCTCTCTCTCTCTCTAGTGAGGCCCTCCGCAACTTCGTGAGACCCGGTTTCAAAATAAAGTATAAAAAATAGGGCCGGGGGTGTAACGCGGAGGTAGAGCGCCCCTGCGTTCAATCCCCGGTACCGCAAAAAAAAAAAAAAAAAGAGTATGTTGAGCTGGGCGTGGTGGCGCACGCTTGTAATCCCAGTACTTTGGGAGGCGGAGACCGGAGGATCGGGGTTCACGGCCAACCTCAGCTTTCTCTCTCTCTCTCTCTCTCTCTCTCTCCCTGTCTCTCTCTCTCTCTACCTAGTGAGGCCCTCCGCAACTTCGTGAGACCTGGTTTCAAAATAAAGTATAAAAAAAATAGGGGCGGGGGTGTAGTGCGGAGGTAGAACGCCCCTGGGTTCAATCCTCAGTACCGCAAAAAAAAAAAAAAAGAGTATGTTGAAGCTGAGCGCGGTGGCCCATGCCTGTAATCCTAGTACTTAGGAGGCTGAGACAGGAGGATCAAAGCTAGTGAGACCCTGTTTCAAAAAACAAAATAAGCCTGGCATGGTGGCGCACACTTGTAATCCCAGTACTTGGGAGGCTGAGACCGGAGGATCGCAGGTTCGCGGCAAGCCTCAGCTACTTAGGACCTCTGCAACTTAGTGAGACCCCGTTTCAAAATAAAGAATAAAAAATAGGACTGGGGGTGTAGTTCAGAGGTAGAATGCCCTTGGGTTCAATCCCCAGTACCGCAAAAAATAAATAAATAAAAGCCAGTCATGATGTACACCTATAATCCCAGTACTTGGGAGGCTGAGACAGGAGGATTGCAGGTTCATGGACAGCCTCAGCAAGTAGTGAGATTCTCATCACCTAGTGAGACCCTGTTTCCAAACAAAAATTTTAAAAGGCTGGGGGTGAGCTGGCCGTGGTGGTACACACTGTAATTCCAGTACTTGGGAGACTGAGGCAGGAGGGTCACAGGTTCAAAGCCAGCCTCGGCAACTTAGCAAGGCCCTCAGCAACCTAGTGAGACCCTGTTTCCAAATAAGAAATAAAATTGGGCTGGGGATGTAGTTTGGAGGTAGAATGTCCCTGGGATCAAGCCCTAGCGCCACAAAAATAAAAAGGGTACTGAAGTTGAAGAATGAAATGGGATCTGTCCTGAGACCTCTCTCTCCTTTCCCCTAAGGAGCACGCCTTCGAGAGCAGCCAGAAGTACAAGGAAGGGAAATTCATCATCGAGCTGGCCCACATGATCAAGGACAACGGCTGGGAGTGATGTGGCCAGTGGCCCCGTCCCTTCCCGTGCAGCCGTTTTGTGAAGGACTGAATGCGAGGCGGTGTCAGCACCCTGGATGGCAGTACTTGAACTCTGACCGCGCAGGCTGGCCGAGCTTTGCCGCAGAGGCCGGTGCGGCTCCTGGGGTAAGGCGCCCCACCCGTTTGCGTTCTGTTCCTGTACATGGTTGTTTCTGAACGTTTGCAATGATCTTTTTCTAACTTCTCAAGTTCTAGAGAAAGAATTAACCAACTGATGGCTCATCTGCTTAGTTCCTGCCTTCCTTCCGCCCCTGCCTTCCGCGCATACGGCTGTGCTTGTTCACGGTCAGTAGAAAACCAGCTCACGGCCGGGGCCTTGCTGAGCGCCTGGTGGTGTCGCCTGCTTCTCCCTAGTTCTTAAAACCACAATTGCTTATTCCTCTGCAAATCAACTGTGTCCATTTAAGTATCTTCCAGAAGCAGACAACAAATTTATATACCAGGGTGTTTATTTTAAACCTGTTCAAAAACAGAGACCCTTCCCAACATTTTAGATAAGCTATAGAGAAGTGTGTCTTATGAATATCTTGTTTATTTAAGGCAATAGAGTCCTTATCTAGAAAACAAGTCCCTAGAGAAGACTGTCCCGGGGACAGGCTGGCTGGTCCAAGCCTCAGAGTACGCTGGACCAGGTATGAGGCAGATTTCATTGTCTACCTTGGATGTACTTGAAGAAAAAGATTATTTTGCATATAAAAGAGGCCAGAGCCAGTAGGAAAAAGTCCACAACTTGAGATTTGCCATAGTGTTTTAAAATTATTTTTTTTCAGAGAAGGTTAAAGTTGCAAGACAGGTTTAACTGTGGTGGGAAAGGCGTGTGGCTTGCTGGCGAGTCGCCCCCCTGTGCACGTCTGGTGCCTCTGCGAGGAATGGCAACTTGCAGGGCGTGGCGGCTAGGGACATTCCCAGGGAAGTTTTGGTTCTCAACATTGTGAGCCCGATTCAGGGCAGCACAGGGCGGGGAGGCAGAGGCGGGAGCAAGAACAACGAGCCTGGGGACCCTCAGCCTGGAGGTGGCTTGCAGGCTGCCCGGTGACTAGGACAGGCAGAAAGTGGCTTTCCCGTCCATTTCTAGCTCCCGCTCTCGCCCCAGCCCCTGCCTCCCGGACTGTCTCTCTGCCAAGACCGGAAGCCTTGGAATGTGCAGATGCCCCGGCCTGGCGGGCAGGTGGCTGAGCGTGTCGCCTCAGCAGGAGTCACGGCAGCAGGTGCAGCCTCGCCCTAGAAAAGACCAGGGGCGCGTGTGCACGGCCTGGGAGCCTCTGCCGCGTGGTCCAGAAAGTTGCTTTCTTGGCAGACCCAGGCTGGCCCAGTGTGTCCCTAAATTAGCGGACAGCTGTCCCTCCTGAGGCTGCCCCGTGTGGAGTCGCTGTCCCCAGTGGTGCTCCTGTGCCACGGTCTGAGATCTGAAGATCCGAGGTTGGCACGTGAAGTAGCGAGGTCTGTGTCTTCAGCCCACGGTCTGGAGCCACGAAGGGTGGAGGCGCGCGCTCTCCTGCTGTCTCCTTCCCTCAGAGGCAGTGACGTGGGGCCTGTGGGGTCCCCTGCCCGCCTGGGGCAGCCTGGCACAGCTCTGCCAGTGTTTGAAGACTTTTCTAGAATTCAGACCCGTTTTTGTATATACTAAGATCCTATTTAAAGCTTTTCAAGCCGGGTGTGGTGGCGCACGCTTGTAATCCCAGTACTTGGGAGGCTGAGACAGGAGGATTGCAGGTTCGCGGCCAGCCTCAGCTACTTAGTGAGGCCCTCCGCAGCTTAATGAGACCCTGTTTCAAAATAAAGAATAAAAAATAGGGCTGGGGTGGAGCTCGGAGGTAGAAGCCCCTGGGTTCAATCCCCAGTACCGCAAAAAAAAAAAAAAAGCTTTTCTATGTGCTGGGCAAGTTTACTGCTCCTCTGACTTGAGCACTTTGGTTTTTGTATTGTCTTTTGTGATGGTGTTGAATGAATTTTTTACTAGTACTCGTATGACTTATTTTGTATTTTTGTTTTTGTAGTAGATACCAACAAAACTTTTATCACTTTTTTGTTGGTCTTCTGTAAAATACAAGCTCCTTTTCAAACCAAATGAACTGACCATGAGCTGGCTTCAGGGGAAGTGATACAAGACATAACCAGACGTGCTGGTGAAGTGCTGGAATGTTCTTAAATCCCTGCACAATAAATATGGTCCCGTGACTTTAAATTATTTAAAATTTTTTCCTTGAGAACAGTGGGAGGTGATGCCAGGGTTATAATTGCATTCATAGAGCTGGGCGTGGTGGCACACACCTGTAACCTAGTACTGAGGCTGAGACAGGAGGCTCACAGGTTCGAGGACAGCCGCAGCAAGTAGTGAGACTCTCGTCAACCTAGTGGCACCCTGTTTCAAAATAAAAATAAAATCGGGCTGGGGGAGTAGCTCAGAGGTAGAATGTCCCTGGGTTCAATCCCCAGTACCACAAAACAGACAAAAAATAAATAAATGCGTTCATAGCACCCTCTGGCACAGTGCATCTGCTCTAGAAATGTGGTTTGGTTTTGTTGCTGTTTTGTATATGCATAGTATTTTTATACCTTAATGCTCATTCTTAATGGCATCTATCAGATATTCAAAAAGGCTCAGAGATAAGTTTTTTCCCCAAAAGTCTTTTTATTTTACCTGATGTCATCAGGTCATTACAAAACCCAGGTGGTTTTAGTATCTAGAAAGCTACAATTTAAGCTCTAAAACGAACTACAGAAATAAAAGCCCTCATCTGTCAGGCTCTGGGTGGCCCTCCCCTGGGGCAGGTGCGAGCTGCTGCAAGGCTGGACAGACAGACGGGATGCCGGCTGGAGGCAGACAGCGCCTTCGCCTGCAGGACGGCGCAGGCCCACCACACGCGAGCGCCCAGCCGCCTTCGGCCTCCCGCCCTGGCCCCGCCGCCCTCCGTGGGCCCTGTCTGTGTGGATTCTAAATAAAGCTGCTGCTATTGATCTCTCGCACTGCATGGCGCTCACTGTCCAGGAGGCTGTGCCTCGAAGCCGAGGGACGAGGCTGCTTTCCTGCAGAGCCCGCTGGCAGCAAAGGGCTGTTTTGGGTCTCGGAGTTCCTCTGAGACCAAGGGCTGCTGGGGTCCGGCTTGTCTGTCACTGCCAGGTGAGGAGCTTTTGAGTGTGGCAAGAAGTGTAAGAATACAATTAGCAGTAGCCAGGTGTGGTAGTACAGGCCTGTGATCCCAGTACTTGGGAGGTTGAGACAGGAGGATCACAGGTTCAAGTCCGGCCTCAGCTATTCATCAAGAACCTGTTCATTTTTTATGGTACTAGGGACTGAACCCAGGGGCATTCCACTTCTGACCTATACCCCCAGCCCTATTTTATTTTTTGTTCTTGGAAGCAGGGTCTTGCTGGGTCGCTGAGCTTCACTGTGCTGCTGAGGTTGTCCTTGGACCTGCGGTCCTCCTGTCTTAGCCTCCCAAGTACGGGATTATAGGCACCATCACACCCAGCTGCAAGACCCTGTTTCAAAATAGAAAAATAAAATAGGAGCCGGGCGTGGTGGCGCACGCTTGTAATCCCAGTACTTTGGGAGGCGGAGACCAGAGGATCCAGGTTCGCGGCCAGCCTCACCTCTCTCTCTCGCTCTCTCTCTCCCTGTCTCTCTCTCTTTCTCTCTTAGTGAGGCCCTTTGCAACTTTGTGAGACCCGGTTTCAAAATAAAGTATAAAAAATAGGCCGGGGGGGGGGGAACGCGGAGGTAAAACGCCCCTGCGTTCAATCCCCAGTACCGCAAAAAAAAAAAAAAAATAGGGCTGGGGGTATAGCTTGGAGCTAGAACACCCCCGGGTTCAATCCCCAGTACCACATACAGAGTACAATTAGCATGCCTGTTGAAGAGGCAGGCAGACCACCATGCAGGGTCAGGGTGTCTGGGTCTCTCAGTCCCCTCCAGGATGCTCTCTGTCCCCACCCACACCTCTGAACTCTGGCGCTGGCGTGGTGGCCCACAGCTGAGCCTTCTCTTGCAAAGATGTGTCAGCAGACTGCCTGGAGCAGGACAAGTGGGCGGGGGCCAGAGGGAGAACCTGGTGGGGGGGGGCGTGCAGGCCTGGGGACGGCTGGGTCACTGTGGAGCGGGGGCTCTGATAGGCAAGGATGGCTGCAGAGAGATGAGCTACAAGTCAGAGCTGGCCAGGCCTGGTGGTGCATACCTGTAATCCCAGCACTTGGGAGGCTCAGACAGGAGGATCACAGGTTCGAGGACAGCCTCAGCAACTTAGTGAGACCCTGTTTCCAAGTAAAAATATAATAGGGCTGGGAGTATAGCCCAGAGATAGAAGGCCCCTGGGTTCCATCCCCAGTACCAAAAAAAAGAAAAAGCCAGCTGTGGGCAGGAGGCAAGGTGTCAGTGGGCATCCATGCCTCCTTAGAGCACCTGGCAGAGAGGTGACAGGAAGGGCCAGGGCAGGGCAGTGTGGCGGGCAGGACTGCCTGCCATCCAGAGGGATGAGGGGCCTGGGACTGCAGCTTCAGCTTCAGAGATGGAAGAGCTGGAGCCAAGGTGTATCTAGAAGTGCTACGGAGACGCGCTGATGGGTCACGTTTGTTAGTGAGGAAAGAGAAACAGGAGCGGAGCCTGAGACTTCAGTGTGAGGAGCTGGAAGGGGCAGAGTGGCCTGAGGACGGGCCGGAACAGGCAGTGTCTGTCCCCAGAAGAGGGTGCTGCGCACCAGGCTTCTGCGCGCCAGGCTGGGCTGGTGGTGCACACTGCAACCCAGTACTTGGGAGGCTGAGATGGGAGGATCTCGGGTTCACAGCCAGCCTCTGCTACTTAGTGACACTGTTTCCAAAATGAATAAAAAGGGCTGGGGGTGTAGCTCAGAGGTCGAGAGCCCCTGGGTTCAAACTCCAGCACACAAAGGTGAGAGCAGGAGCCGAGCCGGCGGAGACTGAGGCCGGAGCAGGAGCCAGCAGGAGCAGGGGCGTGCATTTATTGGGCAGGAAACGCCCACGCATCTGGCTGGAGCCGGAGGAGCTGGTGACCGGAGGCTGGGGCCTGGGCTGTGAGGCCACCTCCCCTCCTCAGCTGGGCACCAGCTCGCCCTCATCACCGCAGGGGTCGCCCGTCCTGTTCAGGGCAGAGGACGGTCTGTCCAAGTGTCTGGCCCAGGTCAGATGTCCCCGAGGGGTTGTCAAAACACTGGGGAGCCAGCCCCTAGAGGCTCAGGCTCATGTCTGGGGTCTGAGAATTTTTTTTTTTTTTGTGGTACTGGGGATTGAACCCAGGACCCAGGGGCATTCTACCTCTGAGCTATACTCCCAGCCCTATTTCATTATTTTGAAACAGGTTCTCACTAAGGCTGTCCTCGAACCTGTGATCCTTCTGTCTCCCAAATGCTGGGATTACAGGCATGCGCAACCACATGCAGCTGAGAATTTATATATATATATTTTTTGGTGGTGGTGGTACTAGGGATTGAGCCCAGGAGTATTCTACCTCTGAGCTACACCCCCAGCCCTATTTTATTTTTTATTTGGAAATAGAGTCTCATTAAGTTATGGAGGGCCTCACTAAGTTGCTGAGGCTGGGCAAGAACCTGTGATCCTCCTGTCTCAGCCTCCCAAGTACTGGGATTACAAGCGTATGCCACCACATCCAGATGAGAATTTTATTTTTATTTATTTTTGTGGTACTGGGGATTGAACCCAGGGGCATTCTACCTCCGAGCTACATCCCCAGCCCTATTTTTTATTCTTTATTTTGAAACAGGGTCTCACTAAGTTGCAGAGGGCCTAAGTAGCTGAGGCTGGCACCGAACCTGCGATCCTCCTGTCTCAGCCTCCCAAGTACTGGGATTACAAGCATGCACTACCACGCCTGGCTGGAGAATTTATATTTCTAACAAGGTCCCAGGTAGTGGGGCTGGCCAGGGACCAGGCTTCGTGAGTGCAGGGTTGTCCCTTAGATGATGGGAGAGGGGACACAGCCTTCCTCACGAGCTCGGGCCTGCCCATGGAGGCCAGGGGCGCCCAGGGACCAGAGAGGACCCAGGCAAAGGCAAGCGCTTTATTGGCTCACAGCTCAGGAGGGCAGAAAGCTGAGTGACAGGGGCGGAGACCCCACAGCCCGATGCCCTACCAGGATCCGGAGCGGCCGCGGCCCGCTGCTACCAGGAGCTGAAGTCCCCGAAGCCCCGGCTGGGCCTTTTCTTGGGAGCAGCAGCGCTGGTTGATGGCTCCTCCCCCGCCGCCCGCTTCCTGAGAAGAGAAGAACCGGTGGACAGAGCCAGGAGCTCCTCCCGGGGATTCGCGTCACCCCGTGAAGTACTGTCCCCACACCTCCTGTCCTGACGTCCCGCATAAGGTTGCGCTACGGAAGAGGGGTGCTAGCCGGGGTGGGGGGACGCGAAGATACACGCCCTGCACAGACCCGTGCTATGGAAGATGGGTGCTGGCCCGGGGGACACAGAGCCACACGCCCCGCACAGGGTCGCGCTATGGAAGAGGGGTGCTAGCTGGGGTGGGTGGGGGACACGAAGGTACACGCCCCGCACAGGCCCGCTCTATGGGAGAGGGGTGCTGGCCCCGGGGAGGGGAGGGACGCGAAGGCACATGCCCCGCACAGGGCGGCGCTATGGAAGAGGGGTGCTGGCCCCGGGGCGGGGGGACGCTGAGGCACACGTCCCGCACAGGCCCGCGCTATGGGAGAGGGGTGCTGGCCCGGGGACGTGGAGGCACACGCTGGCACTCACGTGGCCGCCGGGTTGATGTACTTGCCCACGCCCTGGCGGAAGGCCTGGGGGCCCTGGCTCCCGGGCTGGGGCTGGCTGCTGGGCGCCCTGACCTCCGGGGCCGCTTCACTCTGCGTCTTCGTCCGCTCCTGGGCGATCTGGGGAGACAGGGCTGAGGCTGACCCAGGGGGCCCTGGGGACGCGGACTCCCGCCCCAGCCCTCCCCGGTGGCACCGCGCCCTCACCTGGGCATCTGCCTCCTCGTAGGGGTCCACGAACACCGTGGTGGCCTCGATGCGGACCTCCTCCTGCGGGGATAGCGGCTGCGTGAGCGCGCGGAAGCTCCCTCCCCTCAGCGCCCGCTCTCCCTGGGCACATACCTTGGGGCGATCTGTTTTGGGGTCACTCTCCACATTCTCCAGGGCTGTCAGTGTGTCAAAGCCCCCAACGACCCTACAGCAGAGGGACAGAGGCGGGTCTGCACGTGCCCGGGCAGGCGGGCGGGGTGCACATGAAGCCGAGGCCCGTGGGCGGGGTGCAGGCTGGCCTGGGGCCAGCAGAGGGGCTGGAGGACAGAGGGGACCACACAGGCCACGAGACCCCGCCCCGGGCACTTGGACGCCACCACGCCAGAGCTGAAGCTGGCAATACCGCCTGGGCCCTTATGGGAAAGTCTGCCAACCCCGCCGGGGCATGCAGAGAAAGAAAACCGCTGGCTGGCACTTCTGGCGTGGGCACCATCCAAAAGGGGCCCGAGGGGGAGGGCGACGGGCAGAGCCCAGCCCTGAGCCAGGGCAGGGCTGGGGCAGAGCCCCCCAAATGCCACCAGTACCCATTCTGCAAGGCCAGAGCCCTCAGCCATGAGGAACCAAGGCTCAAGGCGGAAGAGGCAGGGGAGGCCGCTGCCCGCGAGGACGCCCCAGCAGCGGCTCTTACCGTCCAAAGATGGTGTGCTTCTTGTCCAGGTAAGCACAGGAGCGGAACGTGATAAAGCTGGGGAAGGAGGAAGAGCGATCAGGGGCGCCGCCCAGCCTGCTTCCACCGGACCAGACTGCGGGGCACAGAGGCGCCACCGCCCTCCGCGGCCTCCCTGTGAACCTTACACCTCTCTCCCACCCGCCAAGCAGCTCCCAGGAGACAGTGGGCGCAGCTTCCCTGGGAACCTGCAGGTACTGGGGATGGAACCCAGGGCTTTCTACCTCCAGGCGACACCCCAGCCCTGTTTCATTATTTTTTTATTTGGAAACAGGGTCTTGCTAAGTTGCTGAGAGTCTCACTGAGTTGCTGAGGCTGGCCTGGAACCTGCAATCCTCCTGTCTCCACTTCCCAAGGACTGGGATTACAATTGTGCACCACCAAGCCTGGCTCAATGACTGCTTTTTTTTAATTTTTATTTTTTTCTGTACTGGGGATTGAACCCAGGGGCATTCTACCTCCCAGCCTACACCCCCAGCCCTATTTTTTATTCTTTTATTTTGAAACAGGGTCTCACTTAAGTTGTAGAAGGCCTAAGTAGCTGAGGCTGGCCGCAAACCTGGATCCTCCAGTCTCAGCCTCCCAAGTACCGGGATTACAAGCGCGCGCCACCCGGCTCTGTGACTGCATTTTAATTCCATCCCATTTTATGCCAAATTGGATAAACATGCCCTATTCCCAGTACTCGGGAGGCTGAGACAGGAAGATCTCAGGTTCGAAGCCAGCCTCAGCAACAAAGTGAGATCCTGTTTCAAAATAAAAAATTTAAAAAAGGGGTTGGGGTGTAGCTTGGAGGTAGAACATCTCTGGGTTCAATCCCCAGTACCAAAAAAAGAAAGAAATAGACTGGTCGGAATGAGAAAGCAGACATCATACAGAGAGACACAAAAAGAACATGAAGCCGGGAGTGGTGGCGCACGCCTGTGAAAATTAAAAAAAAATTGCTGAGCCTGTCCTCAAATCTGTGATCCTCCTGTTTCAGCCTCCGAAGTACTGGTATTATAGGTGTGCACCACCAGGCCTGGCCTGGGTGAAATTATTTTTTTTTTGCAGTACTGGGGATTGAACCCAGGGGCATTCTACCTCCACGCTACACCCCCGACCCTATTTTTTATACTTTATTTTGAAACAGGGTCTCACTAAGTTGCGGAGGGCCTCACTAAGTAGCTGAGGCTGGCCGCGAACCCGGATCCTCCAGTCTCCGCCTCCCAAGTACTGGGATTACAAGCGTGCACCACCACGCTCGGCTCTGGGTAAAATTCTTAAGCAGTAGCTTCATCTGGGAAGGCCAAGGGCCCACATAAAAAAATAAAAACAACAAAAAAGCAAACATGAAACTACACTAAAAAATAACAGCCAAATCAGGCTGGGCGTGCAGCTCGGAGTTCAGCATGTGCTTAGCATGGACGCTGCCCTGGTTTGGTCCCAGCACACACACGACATCCAAGAGCAAAGCGAGCCACATTCTCAGACGATGGATAAACGGATTGTAGGCATCTATTTTTCCACAGTACAGGTGGTGTCTGGCTCTTCCCTTCACCTGGGCACCCACCACAGCTTGCCAGCGCCCCCTGCAGCCCATCCACACACGTGGTGGCTTCTCCCTACCAGCACCTGCCCCAACTCGGCTTCTTGGGACCTCACGAGAGACAGCAGCTGCTGCTCTTTGACTCACGCAGGGCTCCCCCATTTAAATTTTTTTTTAAATTTTGAAGCAGGTCTAAGTTGATGGGGCTGGCCGGGCATGGTGGTGCACGGTTGTAATCCCAGTACTTTGGGAGGCGGAGACCGGAGGATCCGGGTTCGCAGCCAGCCTCAGCTCTCGCTCTCTCTCCCTGTCTCTCTCTCTCTCCTTAGTGAGGCCCTCTGCAACTTCGTGAGACCCGGTTTCAAAATAAAGCATAAAAAAAAATAGGGCCGGGGGCGTAGCGCGTAGGTAGAATGCCCCTGCATTCAATCCCCGGTACTGCAAAAAAAATAAATAATAAATAAATAAATAAATAATAAGTTGCTGGGGCTGGCCTCACACCTGCGATCCTCCTGCCTTGGCCTCCCGAGTACTGGGATCACAGGTGTGCGCCTCTGTGCTCAGCTCCCACTGTCTTTTCTTTGCAGCACTAGGGACGGAGCCCAGGGTCTCACGCCCAGCAAGCACTCTACCACTCAGTGCGCCCTCAGCCTGGGGGCGCCCCTCGGGAGACAGGGCAGAGTGCTACACAGTCTGGATTCTGAGTGGGCCTTAGGGAGCAGAGGAACCTGCAGGGAACGTTGGGTCACCCACAGCAGTCCACTGGTCAGCGGGGCTGGACTCACAACTGAGACTTGTTGGTGTTGGGCCCCGAGTTGGCCATGCTGAGGACGCCCCGGCCGGTGTGGGAGAGGTTGGGCCGGAACTCATCTTTGAAGGGCTTTCCCCAGTACGACTCGCCACCTGGAGAGCAGAGAGGAGCGCGGTCAGCCAGAGTCCCAGGGGCACTAGCACCCTCATCTCCCACTCCCGGGGCCCAGCCCCTTCACAGAGGCTGCCTGTTGCCCCCTCACGCTGTCCCCAGGGGCTAGGCCTGGGGTGCCAAACGCGAGGCACATCCTTGCATGGCACGGACAACACGGGGGGTTGCTCCCAAGCAGCTGATGGCCACAGCTTTACTTTTGCTTTTTGGTTTTTTTGCGGCACTAGGGATTGAACTCAGGGTCATTCTACCTCTGAGCTACACCCCCAGCCCTATTTTATTTTTATTTGGAAACAGGGTCTCAGTAGGTTGATGAGAGTCTCACTACTTGCTGAGGTTGGCTGTGAACCTGTGATCCTCCTGTCTCAGCCTCCCAAGTTTTGGGATTACAGGCGTGTGTCACCACGCCCAGCCCCAGCCTTTTTCTTTTTTCTTATTTTTTATTTTGAAACAGGGTCTCACTATGCTGTGGAGGGCTTGCTAAGTTGCTGAGGCTGACCTTGAACCTGTAATCCTTGTGTTTCAGCCTCCCAAGTACTGGAATGACAGATGTGTGCCACTGTGCCCAGCTGTGTGAGTTTTGAGAAGCAGCCAGTCCATGACCTGGCCTCCCTTTATCTCCTAATGGTGGGGTACCCTGGGCCCAGAGAAGACGCAAAGCCCTCCCTATTATCTATCATGCAGGTCTTACAACACCTCAAACAAGAAAAGCAGCCAGGCATGGTGGCGTACTCCTACAATCCCAGTATTTGGGAGGCTGAGACTAGAAGATCCCAAGTTTGAGGCCTCAGCAACTTAGCAAGACCCTGTCTTGAAAAATAAATCTCTCCGGGCGTGGTGGTGCACGCTTGTAATCCCAGTACTTTGGGAGGCTGAGACCGGAGGATCCAGGTTCACGGCCAGCCTCTCAGCTCTCTCTCTCTCTCTCTCTCTCTCTTTCTCTTTCTCTCTCTCTCTACCTAGTGAGGCCCTCCACAACTTCGTGAGAACCGGTTCCAAAATAAAGTATAAAAAAAAATAGGGCCAGGGGTGTAGCGCGGAGGTAGAACGCCCCTGGGTTCAATTCCCGGTACCGCAAAAAAAAAAAAAAAGAAAAAGAAATCTCACGTTTGAAGTCAGCCTCAGTAACTTAGCAAGACCCTCAGCAACTCAGTGAGACTCTGTTTTGAAATAAAAAAATCAGGCCGGGAGTGTAGCTCAAAGGTAGAATGCCCTTGTGTTCAAACCCCAGTATCACACACACACACACACACACACACACACACACACACACACAGTAAAAAGGGCTGGGGGTGTCTTCTATTTTTTTTGTGTGTGGTACCGGGGATTGAACCCAGGGGCGTTCTACCTCCAAGCTCCACCCCTGGCCCTATTTTTTTATACTTTATTCTGAAACCAGGTCTCACGAAGTTGCGGAGGGCCTCACTAAGTAGCTGAAGCTGGCTGCGAACCCGGATCCTCCGGTCTCTGCCTCCCAAGTACTGGGATTACAAGCATGCGCCACCACGCCCGGCTAAGGGCTGGGGGTGTATATAGCAAGGAGTTACGAGTACCCCTGGGTTCAATCCCCAGCACCAAAAAACAAGGGCTGGGCCTGAGGTGGCCCACAGGGCCCATGGCGAGGTGCATTCTGACCCTGGTCTATCAGAGTCCACACCTAGAGCCCGCTCGCCCACCTGCCCCTGGGGACCCACAGAGCAGGTACAGACCCAGCATCAGTACCTACCTGTGCCTGTGCCCGTGGGGTCGCCCCCTTGGATCTGCAAGAACGAAGGCAGTGAGTGAGTCCGTCTGAGGCCACCTGCTGCCACCCGCTATCTACTCCCCGCCCACCAGATGGGCGAGGATCAGGACCTCCTAGGCCACCTCTCCCTGGGTCCAGCTCTGCCTGGCCCGGGAAATCCAAGGCCAGCCTGCAGGTTCCCCAACGAGATTACCCACAGGGTACACCCTGGCCACCAGGCCTGTCCCTGGAGCCCAGGACGGGGCAGAGCTGGACAAGCCTGCCCGGCTCCGCGCCCGCTGAGCGCGCCTGTGCGGCACCAACCCATGCTGCTCACCACGAAGTTCCTGATGGACCTGTGGAAGACGGTGCCGTCGTAATAGCGCTTCTTGCAGAGCTTGATGAAGTTTTCGCAGGTTTTTGGTGTCTGCAAAATAGCCAGATGCTTCTGTGAGGTGCGCAGCAGCCAACCGCCAGGTCACAAGAAGCACAGCGGGCCGTAGCGGCAGGGATGGGCCCCTGCCCGGCCTGCAGAGCCCTCGAGACCTGGGTCCGATCCAGAACCCCTTTCCCGATGCATGCACACCTGCCCACAAGCAGCTCAGCTCCCCTCAAGGATAAGATGGATTTTCTATAACAAGCACAGGCAAACTGCAGTTCCATAGTTAAGATAAGGCTGCTGCCGGGCGCACTGGCGCATGCCTGTAATCCCAGTACTTGGGAGGCTGAGACAGGAGGATCACAGGTTCGAGACCAGCCTCAGCAACTGAGTGAGCCTCCACAACTTAGTGACACCCTGTTTCAAAATAAAAAGTAAAATAGGGCTGGGGGGTGTAGCTTGGAGATAGAATACCCCTGGGTTCCATCCCCAGTACTACAAAAAAATAAAAAAATAAAACAGGGCTGTGGGTGTAGCTCAGTGGTAGAGAACCCTGGGTTGAATCCCCAGTACCACAAAAACCAAGTGACATGGCTGCTGAGCGGCCCCAAGGAGGCCTCGTGTACCCACCAGGTCGCAGTGCAACTCCAGGTTGAGGTCGCCCTTGCTGGTGTGCAGCCGCACGTAGCCCTTCTTCTTCACAAACTGGTAGCGCAGCACGTCCTCGTCAATGGCGGCTGCAAGCAGAGGCCCCAGCTCCACACCTGCCCTCGACCTGGGGCGACCCCACCCCAGGCCCCACGGCCTCTGACACCCCAGCTCCGGGGAGGGTGCAGGAGCTGGAGGCCAAGGGTCTGTCCTGTGGCAAGCAGGGTCCCCTGGGCACTGCAGGGGAGGGGCGCGAGGGGAAAGCTGGAAAGCCCTGGATGCAGGCGGGGTGGGCACCGCTGAGGGAGGTGGGCGGGGGGAGGGTCGGCGCTGCGTCCCTGGAGACCCGAGACAGCGGTTCCGGCTTACCGGCTTCGTGCGTGGTCTCCGGCACCATGGCAGTGGAGGTGAAGGAAGCGCTGACCTTCCCCGTGGAGTAGTGGGCCTGCCGAGAAGCCACTCGACTCAGGCCTCCTCCAGGACGGCCTCCCTGGCCACGTGGCCTGGCCTCCCGCCAGAACCCAGAGCTGGGAGCCGGCAAGGGCCAGAGGACAAGGGGCGCAGTAATGGCAGCGGGAGGGAGAGGCCACAGCCTCAACCGCACTCCAGCTCACAACAGTGAGACCCTGGGGAAACAGCACGCAGGCCGGCCTGCGCCAGGGACAGCGACAAGGGCCCTCTGCTTTCTAATGGTTTCGCATATTCCTACAGGAAACAACTCATCTCTTTAATCATAGTGCCAATAATTGTGTGTGTGTGTGTGTGTGTGTGTGTGTGTGTGTGTGTGT
>PVJS01048588.1:0-14996 GCA_004027185.1 Glis glis
GGAGGTTGTGAGTACATGAAGATCTTCTTTTTGGCGGGGGGTGGGGGGGGAGAGTCACGGGATTGAAGCAGGTGCATATTGCCTCCAAGCTAGACCCCCAGCCCTTTTTATTTTGAAACAGGGTCTCACTAAGTTGCTGAAGCTAGCCTCAAACCTGTGATCCTCCTGTCTCAGCCTCCCAAGTACTGGGATTACAGGTGTGTGCCAACACGCCCACTGAAAATCTTAATGTTATTTATGCATTTTGTTTTTAGTTCTTGCTACTTTCCCACAAACATCAACAACCTCACCTGCCCATACATGCTTACTTCAACCTATGGAAACAGGCTGAATGAAGTCAAATGATTCAAAGAGAAAACATCTCTTTGCTCAAAGATGACAACTGATAGAACAAACATGTGAATAAGGAAAATGCAAACTAAGCAGAGAGCTGTACGTTTACTAATTGCAATGGTGTTGAAATAAGACAAATTGTACACAACCCTCCAAGCAACAAGCTATCATTCAAGCACCCGCACACTGCCAGGCAGTAAACGTAATGGCAATAAATATAAAAATCAACTGCTACTGTCTCTTGAAAAAGGCCCACTCAGCTCAGCACAGGGGCACAGAACAGCAAGAACAGGAAGGCACACTGCACATGGAACTAGACTCCATCTCAAACATTTTTCTAAAAGGAAACTAAATGCACTTTAAATTTCTTTTCTGTTTGTGGTACTGGGGATTGAACCCAGGGGCATTCTACCACTGACCTACATACCCAGCCCTTTTTATTTTTTTTATTTTTTGAAACAGGGTCTCACTAGGTTGCTGAGAGTTTTGCTACGTGGCTGAGAGTGGCCTTGAACCTACAAACCTCTTGTCTCACCCTCCCAAGTACTGGGATTACAGGCATGTGCCACCACGCCCAGCTGCACCTTAATGTTTTAACAACAAATTGTTAGAACAAACAGGAAAAAGAAGTCATCCTCCACAGCAGGTCTCAAGCAAGATCCCCACTCCTTGCAGTTAAATACTGAACTGCAAAGCAAAAGCCTAGAATTCTGACAGGAAGCTTAAACCTCAACAATTTCTGCAGTTATAATAAAAAATTAGACAACACAATGCAAATTGCCTCCCAGAACCAATTTTAAGGCTTCTCAACACAATCAGACCTTGACTAAACACAATCCAACTAGCCCAAACTCACAAGTATACTTAGGAGATAAAACAGGTGTGTGTGTGTGTGGGGGGGGGTTAAAATAGTCCTGAGATATTTATAAGTACACAGAGAGAAAGAAAAAGAGAGAGGGGGGAATCTCAGGACATTGATTAGTTTTAATCCTCCAAAATACACTGCTATGGAATGGACATTTTAACCCAAATTCTTACATTTTTATATCTATGGTCTTAGAAAAGTGAGTGACATTCTATAATTACTGAGGCACTTTTGAAACCTAAATCTATGAATAGTAAAACCAACAACTCCACACAATTACAGTTCTACATGTACAGGAACAAAGTCCCTTCTTTACTTACCTTGCCATCAAATTTGGAATACTCATTGAAGGGGTTATTCAGCTGTAGAGGGCACTGCTCCAGGCGCACGGATAATATGGACTGCTTGCCAGAACTTGGAGGCTTCTCTTTGAGGGATTTCTTTTCAAACAGTGACTTTAACTCCTGGGCTGTGATAGAAGAGAAAGATAAGAACTTTATGGTTACACACAGGGAGACTGCTTGTTTACCTCCCCTAAAAAGTCTACCTTCGAATCTTAAAGAGGGAGCATCCAGGGACACAATATGGTGTTATGTATGTAGAAAGCTTCATATACTTCAATGTTTGAACATTGAAAAGGCAGAGCACTGGAAAACATGCAGGCCAGGATGGTCACTCAGAAGGACAGGGGCTTAAGGAAGGGGGAAGAGTCAGACAAAGAAACACAACAGTCATTCTATAAGGAAAGTATTCGCTGGGCGTGGTGGCCCACGCTTGTAATCCCAGTGCTTTGGGAGGCTAACACCGGAGGATCCGGGTTCTTGGCCAGCCTCAGATACTTAGTGAGGCCCTCCGCAACTTAGTGAGACCCTGTTTCAAAATAAAGAATAAAAAATAGGGTTGGGGGTGTAGCTCGGAGGTAGAATGTCCCTGGGTTCAATCCCCAGTACCACACACACAAAAAAAGTATTCATAGCTAGGACACAGTTGTGGCCAGGCCTTGCCACCAACACAATAGCTATGTGATACTGCACAACTCACTAAACCTCTCTGGGCTTGTCAAACTATATAATCTTGAAACACTCTTATGGTTCTAATACTATGTGATTTTGGAATTCCAGTTCTTCAAGGTCAACTTCCATATCTTAATCCTTTCATGCTCTAAATTGCTAAGGCTGGTCTGGAAGCTGCGATCCTCCTATCAGCCTCCCAAGTACTAGGATTACAGGCATGTGCCACTGCACTAGGCCCTTTCACACTCTAAAATCACATCCACGAAATGTGGACAACAATCACAAGGAAAAAAGAGAAAGGATATTTATAATAACAGTAATTAGTATTATTGTGCAAACCAATGTATCTCATTTAATCCTCACAACAAGCCTATGAGGTAGAGTCTAGCAGTAGGTCGATTCTGTCAATGTGGAGACAGGCTCAGAAGACTCTGAGGAGACCTAAGCCATGCAGCTAGCAAGCAGCAGAACTAGGATTTGCATTCAACAGAGGCTCTTGGCAACTAGGCACTAATGAACAAATCAGACCCTCAATAAACTTTGTTGCATGAATGAACGAATAATGACTGAATTCAGACCGGATTATTATTAAATCAGAATCTTCAGCTCTTATTCATTACTGAATCAAGACAAGTTAGTTCTGTATCTTCTCAAAGTTCCTTTAATTCTCTAAGTAATCTGAATATCAATCAAAATGGTAGTAAGATCAGTACATAAGGCTCCTTATACTTTTTCATTTTGTCAATATTAGAAATTGTCTATCCATACTTAAACTTTTTTTTTTGTGGTACCGGGGATTGAACCCAGGGGCGTTCTACCTCCACACTACACCCTCGGCCCTATTTTTTTTATACTTTATTTTGAAACCGGGTCTCATGAAGTTGCGGAGGGCCTCACTAGGTAGAGAGAGAGAGAGACAGGGAAAGAGAGAGAGAGAGAGAGAGAGCTGAGGCTGGCCGCGAACCTGGATCCTCCGGTCTCCGCCTCCCAAAGTACTGGGATTACAAGTGTGTGCCACCACACCCGGCCATACTTAAACTTTTTAAAGAAGGCAATCTAAGAGTTTTCAAATCTGCAATGAACAGGTTCAACCCCATTACAATCTTGAGTGTAGTCAAATTAAACCGAGATCGACAGAACTCTAAAATAATCCCTTAGAATTTTTAAAAAATGTAACTAAAATTACCTTTTTAACAGACTGGTGAGGCAAATGCAACAAATGACTCAGTATAGATTTAAGTGGCAAATCAGAAGAAAATACAGTGCCCCCATTCATCTGCAGGGGAAACATTCCAAGACCCTCAGTGGACACCTGAAACCACTCAAGCATATATATATATAGCAATAGACCCTCGACATGCAATCAGGCGCCACATAACAGCATTCCCAGTCAATGGTGGAAATACAATGATGGATATACAATGGGGGCTCTGTAAGATTGTTTTACCTAAGCCAGGCGTGGTGGCGCACACCTGTAATCCCAGTACTTGGGAGGCGGAGACTGGAGGACCTGGGTTCACGGCCAGCCTCAGCTACTTAGTGAGGCCTCCGCAACTTAGTGAGACCCTGTTTCAAAATAAAGAATAAAAAATAGGGCTGGGGGTGTAGCTCGGAGGTAGAATGTTCCTGTGTTCAATCCCCAGTACCACAAAAATAAATAAATAAATAAATAAATAAAAAATAAGCCGGGCGTGGTGGCACACGCTTGTAATCCCAGTACTTGGGAGGCGGAGACCGGAGGATCCGGGTTCGCGGCCAGCCTCAGCTACTTAGTAAGGCCCTCCACAACTTAGTGAGACCCTGTTTCAAAATAAAGAAGAAAAAATAGGGCTGAGGGTATAGCCCAGAGGTAGAATGGCCCTGGGTTCAATCCCCGGTACCACCAAAAAAAAAAAAAGATTGTTTTACTTAGTGACATCGCAGCCGTCTTGGTTTAATATTGCAGGCCGAGGTTCACCACTGATGACAGAAACCACAGAAAACAAAACTACAGATGAGGGGGGACTACTATCTCTAAAAATGTATTATTTGACTATTCAGTTCCAGATATATAAGCATATTTAGTGTATTAAGTGCCTATCCAAAAGGGTTTTAGATTACAAGTAGTTTAAAGTGATATTTTAAACATCGAGAGGGCTTTTTTTTTTTTTTGCGGTACCAGGGATTAAACCCAGGAGTTTTCTACCTCCGAGCTACATCCCCAGCCCTATTTTTTATACTTTATTTTGAAACCGGGTCTCACGAAGTTGCAGAGGCCTCACTAAGTAGCTGAGGCTGGCCGCGAACCCAGATTCCCTGGTCTCTTCCTCCCAAGTACTGGTATTACAAGCGTGCGCCACCATGCCCGGCGCTCGAGAGGACTTTTCTATCTGTAATCTAGTAACAATTTTATGTCTACACCTAAGAAAGGAATAATTCTTTATTAAACATCTACTATGGGCAGGAACAATGCTATGTGTTGTCTCACCTGTGCTCACAGGAGCCTATTTTTCTGCTCCTCACAATGGTTGTCTACATTCTTTATTTTTTTTTCTTTTTTGTGGTACCAGGGATTGAACCCAGGGGCATTTTACCTCCGAGCTACACCCCTGGCCCTATTTTTTATCCTTCATTTTGAAACCGGGTCTCACAAAGTTGCGGAGGGCCTCACTAAGTAGCTGAGGCTGGCCACGAACCCGGATCCTCCGGTCTCCGCCTCCCAAGTACTGGGATTACAAGCGTGTGCCACCACGCCCGGCTCGTTGTCTACATTCTTACTGTCCAATCTCTCTCATCCCAGTCACTCAAATCCACTTAATCCACTCCAATCAGGCCATACCACTCCACCAAAGCAGCTTCCAAAGAGGTCACCAAGGATCCCATTGTTGTTCAATCTAAAGCAGTTTGTCACTCCCTCCTTTTTAAACACTTTGCTCACTTGCTTCCCAGGACTCCACTTTATCTGGCTCTTATCCTCTCTCTCAGGCTCTTCCACCTCAGTCCCCAAGCTGAGGCCTGAGTAATGCTTAGGATGTGCTGCCAAATGATCACCGGCTTTCCCCCAGGCTCAGTGCTTGGCCTTTTCCTTTCTCTACATTTACAACCTTGATTTCATGCAGCCTTGTATTTTTTTGTTTTTGTTTGTTTGTTTGTTTGTTTGTTTTGGGCACTGGGGATTGAACCCAGGGGCATTCTACTATGAGCTACACCCCCAGCCCTATTTTTTTATACTTTATTTTGAAACAGGGTCTCACTAAGTTGCAGAGGGCCTCACTAAGTAGCTGAGGCTGGCCGCGAACCCGGATCCACTGGTCTCAGCCTCCCAAGTACTGGGATTATAGGTGTGCGCCACCACGCCTGGCTAGCCTTGTGTTTTTAAATACCATCTATAAGAGGTAAAACTAAATTGTGGTAATGTAAATTAGAACAATAGTTGCCTCTGAGGAAGAGAGGTTAGAAAGGGACAGTGGAACTGCTATATATTTGACTACGATGTGTTATACAGGTGCACATTTGTCAAAATTGGCCTGCGTGGTGGCACATGCCTATAATCCCAGTACTTGGAAGGCTGAGATGGGAAGATTGCAGGTTCAAGACCAGACTCGGCAACTTAGCAAGACTGTCAGCAACCTAGTGAGACCCTATTTTAAAACAAAATATAGAAAGGGCTGGGGGTATAACTTGGAGATAGAATACCCCTGGATTGAAGCCCTAGTACCCCCCAAAAAAAGAAGTCATTGAATTGTACATTTAATATCTGTACACTTCACAATATGTAAAGCATACATATTTTAAAATATAGACTACAAACAAGGGGGGAGTCACCAAGTGCTGTGTGCATGTATGTCACTGTCAACATGATTTACATTTTTTTTTTTTTTTTTTGCAGTACTGGGGATTGAACCCAGGGGCATTCTACCTCCGAGCTACACCCCCAGCCCTATTTTTTATTCTTTATTTTGAAACAGGGTCTCACTAAGTTGCGGAGGGCCTCACTAAGTAGCTGAGGCTGGCCATGAATCTGTGATCCTCGTTTCAGCCTCCCACGTACTGGGATTACAAGCGTGCGCCACCACGCCCAGCTTATGATTTACATTGTGATATGAGACTATAATGCACCTATAAAAGCATATTTAAAAAATAAAAAATAACTTAAAAAACTGACAAATTTTACCCCATAAAAATAAAAACAATTGCATGAGAAAAATTAGTTAAGACAAATGATAAACTAGGAAAAAATAAAGGTTAAGATTTCTAATATATAACTATTCTAAAAGTAGAAAAGACACTGACCAACAACTCTACAGAAAAATGGACAAGAAATGTAAATGCTCTAACCCCTAAGTCCCAAGTTTTTAATTCTATACAGGACATAATGTGTTAAACAAATGGAAAGATACTCAGTCACATTTATAATAAGAAATATGCAAATTAAAACTCCACTGAGATATCATTTCAGATTGGCAAAAATCTAAAAGGCTATGAAGAGCCAGGCGTGATGGTGCAAGCTTGTAATGCCAGTACTTGAGAGGCTGAGACAGAAGGATCACAGGTCTGTTGCCAGCCTCAGCAACTTAGTGAGACACTGTTTCAAAATAAAATAGGGCTGGGGATATAGCTCAGAGGTGGAATGCCCCTGGGTTTAATCCCCAGTACCAATAAGTAAGTAAATAAATGGCTATGAAGACTATGAAGAAATAGACACTATATACATTATTAATGGGAATGCAAAACAGCAAAATCCCTATGAAGGGGAATCTGGCAATCAAGAAACATCACATATACACTTACTCTTTGACCCAGTAATACTATTCCTAAGATTCTAATCTTAGATACACTGGCAATATAAAATAAATATGCACATAGCTATTCATTGTAGTGCCATTTGCAAACACCTGAAAACAATATAAAAAAAATCCTTCAACAGGGAACTGGTTGGCTAAACTATGATACTTCCATATCATGGAGTACTACATAGCTACAGAATGGAATAAGGACTATCTCTATATGTTGCTCCAGAATAATGCTTAGGATGTGCTTCTAAGTGATAAAAAGCATTGTAATAAATAGTGGGTACAGCGCCGGGCATGGTGGCGCATGCTTGTAATCCCAGTACTTGGGAGGCTGAGACCAGAGGATCCAGGTTCACAGCCAGCCTCAACTACTTAGTGAGGCCCTCTACAACTTTGTGAGACCCTGTTTCAAATTAAAGAATAAAAAAATAGGGCTGGGGGTGTAGCTCAGGGGTAGAATGCCCCTGGGTTAAATCCCCAGTACCACAAAAAATAAAAAAAATAAATAGGCCGGGTGTGGTGGCGCACGCTTGTATTCCCAGTACTTTGGGAGGCGGAGACCGGAGGATTCGGGTTCGCGGCCAGCCTCAGCTCTCTCTCTCTCTCCATCTCTCTCTCTCTACTTAGTGAGGCCCTCCACAACTTCGTGAGACCGGGTTTCAAAATAAAAGTATAAAAAAGAGGGCTGGGGGTGTAGCACGGAGGTAGAACGCCCCTGGGTTCAATCCCCAGTACCACAAAAAACAAAACAAAACAAAACAAAAAATAAAAATAAATAAATAAATAAATAAAATAAAGAATAAAAAATAGGGCTGGGGGTGTAGCTTGGAGGTAGAATGCAGCTGGGTTCAATCTCCATTACCGCAAAAAATAAATAAATAAATAAATAGTGGGTACAGTATGCTATCTTTAATCTAAAAAGAGGAGGATATGAATATAAATGTGCTTACATGTAGTTTTGGGGGGGGTCTGGGGGATTGAACCCGGAGGCATTCTACACCCTCAAACCTATTTTATTTTATTTATTTTTTTTTTGTGTGTGGTACCGGGGATTGAACGCAGGGACATTCTACCTCCGCGCTACACCCCCGGCCCTATTTTATTTATGCTTTGTTTTTGAAACCGGGTCTCACGAAGTTGCGGAGGGCCTCACTAGGTAGAGAGAGAGAGAGAGAGAGAGAGAGAGAGAGAGAGAGAGAGAGAGAGAGAGAGAGAGAGGGAGGGAGGAGAGAGGGAGAGAGAGAGATCGTGCGCATGCGCGCTGAGGTTGGCTGTGAACCCGGATCCTCCAGTCTCCGCCTCCCAAAGTACTGGGATTACAAGCATGCGCCACCACGCCCGGCTCTATTTTATTTTTTATTTGGAAACAGGGTCTCGCTAAGTTACTGACAGCCTCACTAAATTGTTGAGGCTGGTTTCAAACCCGCGATCCTCCTGTCTCAGCCTGCCAAGTACTGGGGTTACAGCCGTGCACCACCCCGCCTGATTTAGAACCTTCTGAAAACAATTACCAATACGAGGACTGGCAGGGACAGAAATTGAAACTAGATTTCTCAGAATTTACTATGTTTTATGTTTTTTACTTTGGAATCATATAAATGTCTTATATAATTATAAAAGGAAGTTAAATTAAAAGTACAATCTCAGCCAGAGTGGTGGTATGCTCCTGTAATTCCAGAACTTGGGAGGCTGAGATAGGAGGATCAAAGGTTCACAGCCAGTCTTAGCAACTTAGTAAGGCCATCTGCAACTCATTGAGACCCTGTTTCAAAATTTAAAAAATTAAATAGGGCTGGGGTGTCTCTCTCAGAGTTAGAAGACCCCTGAGTTCAATCCCTAGTACCATACACACAAAAAAATACAATCTCTAAAAACAATAGCAAGCCAAGCGTGCTGGCTTATACCTTTAATCCCAATACTTGGGGGACTGAGATAGGAGGATCACAGGTTCAAGGACAACCTCAACAAATTAGCAAGGTCCTTCTGCAACTTTGTGAGACCCTGTTTCAAAATAAAAAATAAAATAAGGCTGGGCATATAGCTAGGAGGGAGAATGCCTCTGGGTTCAATCCCCAGTACCACAGAAAAGAAAAATTAAATAAATGAACCTAAGTATAGCACTGAGTTGGCAGTTTAACCATAAAGGGAGTTATAGTTTAACTATAAAGGCATTTACTATAAAGTAACTATCACACAGCAATTTGACTATACATTCCCTAGTGGAATGTATCCAAAACAAAACAAAAATCCCCAAAACCTTCTTAGTAGTCATATTATTGGTAATAATGTTGGTATTTCTATTCTGGAACTAAGAGTTCCTGAATGTCATAGTATGCACTTTCTCATAAACCTGATGATAATTAAATTCTAGGCTATTTTTCCAATTATGTATTTGTTGGGTACTTTCAGCCATTTATATCAGTTAGAATTTCTCACTTGCAAATAACAGAGCGCTTATTTTAAAGAAACTTATTTTGAGGAGAGCTTTGAGAAGCACAGCTGTGCCTTGTGTGAGGCTCAGCACTGGGGGAGAGGTTCTCATGACCTCCCCCATCTTGTTTCTACTTTGTGCCAATTTGCTGTCTTCTTCCTCTTCCCTTCCTGATCCTCACACCCAATTTTTTCTACTTCTTTGATCCATAATTATTTATTCATTAAATATCTATAATTGAAAAATAATAAGGTATTCAACAAATAGTGAACAAGGCAAAATCCTTGTCCACATGGAGCTTATATTCTAATGGGGGAAGACAGGCAGTAAACAAGCACAGTATGTCACACTGAAGTAGGCAGCATAGAGAAGGGAGCAGGTAAGAGGGTAAGGCGCGCTAGGCAGGGGGTTTTGCTGTTTTAGGGTGATCCTAGAAGGCCTAACTAGAAAGTTAATGTTTGAGCAGAGCTCTGAAGGAAGTGAAGGAACGAGTCATGCAGGAATGGGGGATTGGTGTTGTAAGAGGAGGGAACAGCAAGTGTAAAGATTCTGAGGTAGAAATGTGCATAATGCATTAAAGGAATAGTTAGAAAGATGTGTATTAGTTAGAACAGACTAAACAAGAAGAGGGGACTCACAGAAGTCAGTACTGGGAGTCTTAATTACGAAGTCTTGTAAGGAACGTCATTTTTACCCTGAAGTGAGGTGACTTGATCTGAGTAGTGATGAGATATGTAACTTACTATTTTTCCCATTTGAAACACACACACACACACGAACCAACAAAAAGCCTTCTTATCACAGTAAATTTCAAACCTATATAAAAGTAGAAAGAACTGTATTACAAGCCCCACAACTCACACACAACCATCACACAGATTCAAAAGTTAACAAAGGGCTGGTTTTGTTTCATTTATACATTCTACTACTGGCCCCTTCTGGATTATTTTTAAGCAAATTTAGTTTTATCATATAATTTCATACCTGAATACTTATTGGGGGGGTTACTGGGGATTGAACCTAGGGACTCTTTAACACTGAGCTATATACCCAGCCCTTTTTATTTTATTTTTTGAGATAGAGTCTTGCTAAGTTATGGAGGCTAGTCTCAAATTTGTGATCCTCCTGCTTCAGCCTTCCCAGTAGCTGGGATTGTAAGCATGCACAGCTGTGTTCGGCTATAATTATTAATATTTTAAATTATTATAAAGAAATGATTCCTTTATATGTATACATATATATATATATATATATATGTATATGATATTAGGGATATAAAATTTCTTTTTTTTTCTTTGTAGTATTGGGGATCGAATCCAGGGCCTTGTAACATGCTACGCAAGTATTCTACCACTAAGTATACTCCCAGTCCTTTTTTTGTGTGTTTGGTAACTGAGGACTGAACCCTGTGCTTTACCACTGAGCTATACCGCCAACCCCTTTTTCTTTTCAGACAGGGTCTCGTTAAGTTATCGAGGCTGGTCTTGAACTTGAGATCCTCCTATCTCAGCCTCCCAAGTACTGGGATTACAGGTGTGCCACTGTGCCCAGGCCCCGGTCCCTTCTGCCTCAGCCTCCTGAGTACCTGGGCTTACAGGTGTGCCACCATGCCCAACCAATTTATCAAATATCCGATCACTGTTCACCTTTTCTGATTATCTCAAAAAATTTTTTTCCAGTTGATTTGTTCAGGTTTAGATCTAAGGTCCACCTACTAACTTTTGGTTTCTGTGTCTCATTTCCTTTTTAATCTATAGATTCTCTTTCAATTTTTTTCTTGTAATTTATTTGTTGAAGAAACTGGACCATTTATCCTCTAGATCTTCCTACATCTGTATTTTGCTAATTGCATCCCCATGGTCTCTTTTAATATGCTTCTCTGGCTATTTCCTGTAAACTGGCAGTTAGCTACAGAACCTTGCTCATATTGAAGTTCAATTTTTGGTAAGAATAGTCTTTACATGTTATTCCACATTTCCTATTGCATCACGTTGAGAAACATGGAATGTTGTCTTTTTTGTGATGTTAATGGTGGTGGTGGAATCAGGTGCTGTCCATCCGTTATTAAGTTTCTCCAGTCAGCTTTTCACCTAATGGTTTGAGTGGCCATTGATGGGCATTACCTAGACACGGTATTTCATTAGGAGCTGCAAAATAGTGATTTTAAATTTCATCAGTCTTTCTTCATTTATTAACTAGTTTTCATGTAAAGAAGAACTTTCCCTAATGTATTACTTGGTTATCCTCAGACATAATCCCTACAACATAAGTGCTTGATTCTTTCCCTTTGTTAACAGTTTTCAGAATTATGAGTTTATTCTCTGGCATCCTATGTTAATGACCAATGAAGTTTTTTTTCCTTTGTATCATTATGAACTCATGGGTTTTAAAAGCATATTTGGTGTTTTCAGTTCATTGCAGTTATTATTCTCTTTGATGCTAACTGACATTGTTCCTCTGTGTAACGAGTCCCTTCACTGGCCCCTAGGTTTAGTTTAACAACCAGTAATCTTTTGTAGTTTCCCTGTTTCACTGTCTGACAGGCTGTTCCAGGCTCATGCTACACATCTCCTTCCCCAAATCTGGAATCTGCACTGAGCACAGCTCAGTGGTAGAGCACTTGCTTGGCATGCATGAGCCCCTGGGTTTCATCCCCAACCTTGCAAAAATGCATATTAGAACTAGAACTATTAAGAGTTCAGTGAGAGCCGGGCGTGGTGGCGCATGCTTGTAATCCCAGTACTTTGGGAGGCGGAGACCGGAGGATCCGGGTTCGCGGCCAGCCTCAGCTCTCTCACGCTATCTCTCCCTGTCTCTCTCTCTCTCTCTCTCTCTCTCTCTCTCCTTAGTGAGGCCCTCCGCAACTTCGTGAGACCCGGTTTCAAAATAAAAGTATAAAAAATAGGGCCGGGGGCGTAGCGCGGAGGTAGAACGCCCCTGAGTTCAATCCCCGGTACCGCAAAAAAAAAAAAAAAGAGTTCAGTGAGTAGCTGGATATAAAACAAATATAGAAAAACAATAGGCTTTTTGGGTTCAGTTGTTTTTTGCAATGTTGGGGATCAAACCCAGGACCTCATGCATGCCAATCAAGTGCTCTAGCACTCAGCTCCCCTCCCAGCCAAACAACAGATTTCTTTACAGAAGACTAATAAGAAAGCTATAGGGGCTGGGCACCGTGGTATACACTTGCAATCCCAGTACTTGGGAGGCCAAAGCAGGATCTCAAGTTTGAGGGTAATTTAGCAATACCCTGTCTCAAAATAAAAATAAAAAGATCTTGGGGGTGTAGCACAGTGGTAGAACCCCCCTAGTTTCAATCCCCTATACCACAAAAAAAGGAAAGTTGCTATTTACAATAGTAATATAAAACATCCAGAAATAACCTTAACAAGAAATGTAGAGCCGGGCGTAGTGGCGCACGCTTGTAATCCCAGTACTTTGGGAGGCGGAGACCAGAGGATCCGGGTTCGCGGCCAGCCTCAGCTACTTAGTGAGGCCCTCTGCAACTTCGTGAGACCCGGTTTCAAAATAAAGTATAAAAAATAGGGCCAGGGATGTAGCTCAGAGGTAGAATGCCAATGGGTTCAATATCCGGTAGCGCAAAAAAAAAAAAAAGAAATGTAGAAGTGCAGGATCTATATGGCAACAACTACAAAATTATATTTATGAACCACTTGTGCGCACAAAACTGCAAAAAGATCATACAGGATTAGAATACTCTTTAAAATATATACCTACATATATAAATGGAATGTAGAACAAATACATCAAAATGTTAAGAACAGCAGTTACAGGCCAGGCATGGTGGTACATGCCTATAATCCTAGTACTTGGGAAGCTGAGACAGGAGGATTGCAGGTTCGTGGCCAGCCTCAGCAACTTAGCAAGGCCCTCCGCAACTTAGGGAGACTCTGTTTCAAGATTTTAAAACTAAAAAAATATAGAGCTGGCCGGGAGTGGTGGCGCACGCTTGTAATCCCAGTACTTTGGGAGGCGGAGACCGGAGGATTCAGGTTCGCGGCCAGCCTCAGCTCTCTCTCTCTCTTTCTCTCTCTCTCTACCTAGTGAGGCCCTCCGCAACTTCGTGAGACCCGGTTTCAAAATAAAGTATAAAAAAATAGGGCCGGGTGTGTAGCGCGGAGGTAGAACGCCCCTGGGTTCAATCCCCGGTACCACAAAAAAAAAAAAATAGAGCTGGAGTAGAATCCTGGGTTCAATCCCCAATACCCCCCCACACACACACACTAACCAAAACAGCAGTTACCTCTAGATGTGAGATTACTGATCTAGATGTGAGATGATTTGCCTCAACTCAGCTATGGCAGAGAGGGGAAGGAACAAGGAAATACCAAAGACTCCTCAATACCTAAAGCTTCAGGAGCAGCTCCCTGTGTCTATGCTCTGGGAGGGAATAGAGCGAGTAGCAAGTCTTTGGGTCAGACTGGCCAGAAGAAGAAATCTGGATTTGCCACACTTACTACTTGTAACTTGGGAAAGTTATTTAGCCTCTGAGCTCCAGTTTTCTCACCTAGAATGCAGACCTATTAACAACTAATTTGCTAGGCCTGCATAAAGATGAAACAGACTTAGTGGCTACTACATCATATACTCCAGAGCTGGGTACTCATCAGAATTACACAGGGAGCTTTTGAAAAGTACAGATATATGGACCCCACACCCTCTCTACTGAAACAAGATTCCCACAGGTAAGGCCTAGAAATGTACAGGGAATAGCCTTATAAACATGCATTTTGGGGTACATTTCTGATTTTGCGCGTGTGTGTGTGGATGGAATTCAGGGGCATTCTATCTACAAGCTACAACCCCAGTCCTATTTTTTATTCTTCATGTTTTTGAAACAGGGTCTCGCTAAGTTGCGGAGGGCCTCACTAAGTAGCTGAGGCTGGCGGCAAACCTGGATCCTCCTGTCTCAGCCTCCCAAGTACTGGGATTACAAGCATGCGCCACCACGCCCAGCTATCAGCAATTTATTGAGACCCTGTTTCAAAATAAAAAATAAAATAGGGCTGGGGGTATAGCTCAGAGGTAGAATGCCCCTGGGTTCAATCCCTAGTACAAAAAGAAGGAAAAAAGGGAGGAAGGGAAAGAGGGAGGGAGGGAGAGAGGGAAGGAGGGAGGAAGGAAACAAATACTACATAAACAAAAGTTCAGTAATACTTATAATAAAAAATTGATATAAGCCGGGCATGGTGGTGCACATTTGTAATCCCAGTACTTGGGAGGCTGAGACTGGAGGATCCAGGTTTGCGGCCACCCTCAGCTACTTAGTGAGGCCCTCCACAACTTAGTGAGACCCTATTTCAAAATAAAGAACAAAAAACAGGGCTGATGGAGTAGCTTGGAGGTAGAATGCCTCTTGGTTCAATTCCCAGTACTGTAAAAAAAAATTGATATAAACTACATTATTCTCTTTTGTTTTGTTTGTGGTACTGGGGATTGAACCCAGGGGCATTTTACCTCTGAGCTATTCCCCCAGGCGTGCGTGCGTGTGTGTGTGCGTGCGTGTGTGTGCATTTTACCTCTGAGCTATTCCCCCAGGCGTGTGTGTGTGTGTGTGTGTG
>PVJS01048589.1:0-14990 GCA_004027185.1 Glis glis
TGACCCGACCCGTTGCGTGCCATTGGGCCACACCCTACTGCCCGGGGATTCCTTTATGGGTTTCACGTTAAAACTGCCCTGTTTTCCTAAATAAACGAGATTTGCTCGACATATTCTCCCGGCTCGTGGTGAGTGCTTCTCGAGTCGCGGCGCTCACTTTTCCCTGTCAGTCCGCGTCACTCTCGGGCTGGACCCGAGACTACAGAATGGGAGAAGATCTTCACCACCTACCCATCAAAGGTCTAATAACTAGAATATACAAAAAGCTTATAAAGCATAACACTAAAAAAATGTTTTTGAATGGGCAACTGAACTGAATAGACTTTTCAAAAGAAGAAATGCAAATGGCCAACAAATATATGAAAAAATGTTCAACATCTTTAGCAATCAGAGAAATGCAAATTAAAACTACACTGAGATTCCATCTAACTCCAGGTAGAATGGCAAACATTAAGAACACAAATAATAATAAATGCTGGCAAGATTGTGGGGAAACAGGAATCCTATTACACTGTTGGTGGGACTGAAAACTGGTACAGCTGCTGTGGAAATCAGTGTGGAGGTTTCTCAGAAGATTGGGAACGGAACCACCATATAACCCAACAATAGGTGGGCTCCTGGGCATCTTCCCAAAGGAAGTGAAATCAGAATATTATGACACTTGCATATCCATGTTCGTAGCAGTACAACTTACAATAGCCAAATTATGAACCAGCCTAGGTGTCTGTCAACAGATGAATGGATCACAAAACTTTGGTTTATACCCACTATGGAATTTTACTCAACCATAAAGAACAAAATCACGCCATTTGCAGGAAAATGGATGGAACTTTGAGAATATTATACTAAGCGAGTATAGCCAGTCTTAAAAACTGAGTAGACACATGTTTTCTTTTATATATGGAAGCTAGAGAGATATTCAGAAATAAGGGCAACATCAGATAAATGAGAAGACATTCCAGGGGAGTGACTGAGGGGGATTGGGAATGGGAGAAGGGGAGACGAAGTCATAAAGGATGTAATAGTTGAAATAACACTATGAATGTATACAAAACTACCAATTCCAATCTCAAAAACATGAGGGGAGAAGGTGAAGGAAGGGGGAGGGCCTGGTGGGGAGGGAACCTAAAGCTGTGTGCATATATTTTTCTGACACTCTGTACCCCAATATGATGTAAAATTACAATGCACCAAGTAATATAAAATATATAATAAAAATAAATGAATGCTCTGCTAGAGAATTTGGGGATTTATCTCTAAAATATAAGTTTCAGATGCGACTAATTATTTCCTACATGATGCTTTGATACATAAAAAAAGAGATGGGCAATTAAACCAAATAGACACTTCACAAAAGAAGAAATACAAATGGCCAATAAATATATGAAAAAATGTTCAACATCATTAGCAAACAGGGAGATGCAAATCAAAACTACACTGAGATTCCATCTAATCCTAATCAGAATGGCAATCAAGAAGTCAAACAACAATAAATGCTGGCAAGGATGTGGGGAAATAGGAACTCTTCTACACTGTTGGTGGGATTGCAAATTAGGGCAGCCACGATGGAGATCAGTGTGGATATTCCTCAGAAAATTGGGAATGGATCCATCATATGATCCAGCTATACCACTCCTGGGTATCTTTCCAAAGGGACTGAAATCAGAAAATCATATTAATGTATACATATCCATATATATAACAGCACAATTCACAATAGCCAAATTATGGAACCAACCTAGGTGTCCATCAACAGATGAATGGATTACAAAATTCTGGGACATACAGACAGTGGAATTCTACTCAGCACTAAAAAAGAACAAAATCAAATCATTTGCAGGAAAATGGATGGACCTGGAGAACATTATGTTAAAAGAGATTAGCCAGTCTCCGAAGGGTCATATGTTTTCTCTCATATGTGGAAGCTAGAGGGTAATTGGGATACAAGAAGGACTTTAGATGATGGAGGAAAAACCCCAGTGGAGTGATGGAAGGAGTCTAGGGGAAGGTGGCAGGGGTTGGAGGGAGAGTTAATGAAGGAAACACTTCCATTGACATTATATACATATGTGAGTTTGTCAATGCCAATCTCAACATCATGTATGGGGAAGGCGGGGTATGGGGGAGCTCACCAAGTGCTGTGTGCATGTGTGTCCCTATGTCCCTATCATTCTGAACTACATTATGATGTCAGACTACAATATACCAATAAAAGTATATTTTTTAAATGTTGACTCAATTTATGGAGGCAAACTCAATTTATCTATGGGACACATTTAAGTCAACGGCCCGTGCACTTTTATCTTTGCTGTGTGTTTCCAAATGGTCATGTGCAAAGTATTTGCATGTAAAATCTTTCCTTTCTTTTATTTTTTATTTTATTTATTTATTTATTTTTGGTACCGGGGATTGAACCCAGGGGTGTTCTACCTCTGAGCTACATTCCCCTGCCCTTTTTTTTTTTATGTTGAGACAGGGTCTCGCTAAATTGCTGAGGCTGATCTCGAACCTGTGATCCTCCTGTCTCAGCCTTGCAAGCACTGGAATTACAGGCATGCACTACCACGCTCAGCTATTTCTTTTTTTATTGGTGTGTTGTAATCATACATAGTGATGAAGTTCAGGGTGATAGAGGCATACATTCACACAGCATTCGTTGAGCCCTCCCCCAGTTCCCACTCAACTCCCTCTCCCTCCCCACCTTCCTGTGCTCAGCACAGTGATTGGCATTGAAAATTTGTGTGTGTACATCATGTCCATTGAAGTGTTTCCCTCTTCAAGTCTTCCTCCCCCTCCCCACCTCCCTCAGTTAGGTCCCCTCCCTCAATCCACTAAGGTTTCTCCTCCTTTATCTGGAGTCCCTCCTGTGTCCTAGTTTCTCCCTAACTTCCACATATGAGGGAGAACATCCTACCTTTCACTTTTTGTGACTGACTAATCTCACTTAGCATAATATTATCCAGTTCCATCCAGTTCCCTGCAAATTACATAATTTTGTACTTCTTTATGGCTTAGTAGAATTCCATTGTGTGTATATCCCACAATTTTGTAATCCATTCATCTGTTGATGGACACCTAAAAAAAGAATAAATATTTCCTTTCAAGTTTAAAAAAAGAAATATTTTCCCCATTATCATAATGATATTCTTCTATACAATTTGCTATAAATTTTAAAGTTTTCCCGATCACACACCTTTGATCTATTTGGCACTGATTTATGTAAATGGTATTATGAAGGATTCATTTTCATTTCTGTACATTTGAATATCCAATTGTTCTAGCATCACTCAATGAATAAATCCTTTTTTTCAAATAATCTTAATAAAACCTTTCTTTTCTTTAATATGTCTTCCAAAAAATTGAGGCCCTCCAAATGTAATAAAGACTCATAATACCTATACTTGAAAAAATCCCAATACTTATTAATTTATGTAGTTCTCCCAGACTATTAATTAAGTTATTAAAAGGAGTCCTATCTGTATTCTTACTATGTGGTTTTTCATTTTTATGAACTGCCAAACTGATTATGCCAGAGCTCTAAGAAACTGAGACCTAATGAGATAGTCTATTATATAGCCTCAACTAAAAACAACAACAACAAAAAGTACTGTTCTAAAGCTACTATTCTAATCAAGAAAACCCTGCTTATTACCAACATTTGTGGACCCAGTGGCCTGAAGGATAAGAAAGACATAGAGGATGATCCTTTAAGGATTCCACTTGTCAGAAGACTTCCCAGAAGCAAGTGTCTAGAGACCTTCTGAATAGCAGTGGGTGGTTGATGGTTGGGAGGAAAAAGGTTTTATTCTGGAAGTCAAAAACTATCATCAATAATATTCCTTTTAACTTCTCAACCATGGAGGAAGAGGAAGACAAATGAGAGGTATGCAAATACTATTATTGGAAAGAAGAGATTGGAAGGAAGTAGCACCAAATCAAAATGCAGCTCTTCAAGATATTTAAGTTTTTGACATCTGGGAATTCATCTATTCTGTGCTTTTTAAAATTTTTTTTTCTTTATTTCTTTGCTGGGGATTGCATCCAGGGGCATTCTACCTCTGAGCTACACCCCCAGTCCTTTTTTTTATTTTTTAATTTTGAAATAGGGTCTCACTACGTTGTAGAGGGCCTCACTAAGTTGCCAAGACTAGTCATGAACCTGCAATCCTCCTGTCTCAGCCTCCCAAGTTCTGGGATTACAAACAGGCCACCACCATGCTCCACTTATTCTGTGCTTTTTTTTTTTTTTTTGCGGTACCGGGGATTGAACCCAGGGGCGCTCTACCTCCGAGCTACACCCCCAGCCCTATTTTTTATCCTTTATTTTGAAACCGGGTCTCACGAAGTTGCGGAGGGCCTCACTAAGTAGCTGAGGCTGGCCGCGAACCCAGATCCTCTGGTCTCCGCCTCCCAAGTACTGGGATTATAAGCGTGCGCCACCACACCCGGCTTATTCTGTGTTTTTTATTTAGGAGTTGTATCAGAATCTCAGGAGACATTTTAAAATATACATGTCCAGGCCTTACAGGATTTGCTGAATCAAAACCTCTAATGGAGGCTGGATGTGCAGAGTTCCAAAACTTTCCCAGATAATTGGGATGCACGACTCTAGTTGAGAACTAGAGAAGTAGACAGTTACCTCTTCAGTTTTATCTCACATCCACGTGGCCGATTCCCTTTATCATTCGGAGACTTGGCCAGAAGGATGACAGAGCAAGACAGTCCCTTACTAAAAACTCCATGTAACATTCCTGGGTAATGGCAGATAGAGCAGGGACCAGTAAATTCAAAACGTAACTTAATTTTATGGCATAAGCTCCTTATCTCCTACCTCCCAGAAAGACATTGCAGATTTGAAAGCAGAGTTTAGACTCATCTAAGTGGCTCTTTCTGGCAAAAAAGGATAATATATCAGTTAATAATTTGTTTGTTCCTCCCTCTTGTTTTCTGCCTAACCACCATCTAGTCACAGTCAATCTGGTTTCCTCAGAGTCATCCTAAAATGACTCTCTAGCTATGTCTACAACTCTATGACTTTCTTTCCTAAACTAAGAGTTGTTATCTGCCAAACTAATGAGTACCTTGTTCATATGCATAGACTGGAAAAAATTTTAAGTGAACCCTTCTTGGCATTTTCTTTAATTATCTAATTCCACCTCAGCCTGCACATCACTGTCCATCTTTTCCTGCTTAAGTCTTACCACTGAGAGATAAATCACTTCAGATAACTTGTCGACAGCAACAAGATTTCCATTTCCTGTAAAATGCTTTTGTTTTGTTTGAGTTTTCATATAAATATAAAGCCTATGTCCAAGGCAAATTTTGCTTTTCTGTGTTTTTTTACATTAACTAGAAAAAAAACCTTTGATGAAAAAATTTTTTTTGAAAAAAAAATGTGTTACTCCTAACGAATTCAGTGTTTTCTCAAATATTTTCCATGGAAGCATAAAACAAAACTGTACCATTGAAAACATCTTTTAAAATATCAGTAATTAATAGGCATCCATCAACAGATAATGGAAAATGAAAATACATACATACACATATAATAGAATTTTACTCAGACATAAAGCACAGAAAAATTATGTCATTTGCAAGGAAGTGGATGAACTAGAAAATGAGATCAGTCAGTCTCAGAAAGTCAGGGGTCGAATGTTTTCTCTCAGATGTATAAGCTAGAGAGAAAACAGAAAACAAAAGGCACTTCAAATAATCAAAGACAGTGACCAGTAGAATAGCGGAAGGGGATAGGGGTAAGAGGTGGGAGGGAGAAAAGGAAGAAATGATGAAAGAAACAGTTCATATTATGCGATGCCCGTGTATGAAAGCATCACTACCAATCTCACTCTTTCTGTACGGGGAGGGATGGGTAGTGGGTGGGACCTGGAGGAAAACACACCCAGACCTGTGATGTATAATTACAATGCACTAGTAAAAGTATAAAAACTCTCAGTATTTAATATGGTCTTCGACAGTCGATTCATTCTAAAATGTTTTCATCCAGGGAATGCTGGAGCTTCTAAATATGGAAAGTGGAGCCCACATATGTCACTGTTAAAACTAACCTACTTGAAATCTTTTGGAAATAAGTTGGGCTGCTGTATACCTTGTTCTTGGCTTCGATGTCTGCATCGTGTAAAAGCAGCTTGGTGGCCGTTGATTCGTTCTTATGACAGACAGTATAGTGAAGGGCAGTGTTGCCACGGGCATCCTTAGCATTCGGGTCGGCACCCTTTTCCAAAAGAAGAGTGGCACATCCCTCTCGCTGGCTTTGCACGGCCTGTTGGCATTGCACCAAGAAATAAAGTGTACATTCAAGGATTCAAGACGATCCTTCCACAGGGTTCACTAGTCAGGTAAATTTAAGTGACACTGATCCATTTTTATTCTAAGCATTTACATCAAACCCATCTCCTGCTGAAATCGTTGGCTACTATTTACCAGAATCAGTGGTGTGGACTTGTCAGAGTCGCGGGCATCCAGGTCACATTTCCTCTCGAGTAGGAGAGTCACCACTTCTGGCTGGCCACAGACACAGGCCACATGTAGAGCAGTCCTACAAAAGTATAAAGATCTGTTAGGAAATTATAGAGCACTCTTGAATTAGACAATTATTGGAGCCAGGCATAGTGGCACACGCTTGTAATCCCAGTACTTGGGAGGCTGAGACCGGAGGATCCGGGTTCGTAGCCAGCCTCAGCTACTTAGTGAGGCCCTCCACAACTTCGTGAGACCCTGTTTCAAAATAAAGCATAAAAAATAGGGCTGGGGGTGTAACCCGGAGGTAGAATGCCCCTGGGTTCAACCCCCGGTACCACCAAAAAAAATTATTGGTACATTTGTAAACATTAAATAACATGTGATTCCTCTGTCTATGAAACAAACATTTAACTTTCTTCTGAAGAAAATGTATTATTTACTAGTTTTTGTTACTGTATTAATGAAAGAGTAGCCCATTTCATTGACTTTTTTGGGGGAGGGGGGAAGGTACTAGGGATTGAACCCAGGGGCATTCTACCTCTGAGTTACACCCCAGCAGTATTTTAGGTTCTATTTTGAATCAGGGTCTCGCTAAATTGCCGAGGGTCTCTCTAAGTTGCTGAGGCTGGACTCAAACCTGTGATCCTCCTGTCTCAGCCTCCCAAGTAATGAGATTATAACCACATGTCACCACACCCTGCCTACTTCATTGACTTTTGTTTTTTGTTTTGCTTTCGTGGTGCTGGGGATGGAACCCAGTCACTTGTGCATGTCGGGCAAGCACTCTACCACTGAGCCACATCCCCAGCCCAGAGCAGCCTACTAGTTGAATAGGAAGAGCATGGCTTTTGATGTTAACTCAACTTGGGTTTGAATCCTGCTTTAAGCTCTGTTAACACTAGCTATTCTTTAGTCTCTCTGTGCCTCAATTTCCTGACCAATAAAATACAGATTAAGATTAGTAGTTACCTCTCAAAACACAAGTGATGCTTACATGAGAACCTATGTAAAGCATTTAGACCAGTTTCTAGCACAAATGACATCTCAATAATCGTTAGATACTGGAATTACTACTATTACTACTGCTTAACAAAGACAATAGTTCAATTATACATATCTTACAGATATCTTTTAAGGAATATATATTTCAATGAGTCTAAGAGGCTTTTTCTCATAATTTAACATCTCTGACATTGATATGACATTTATAATTCATGATGCATTACAGTTATAATGGGCAGCATTTAGAAGTCTTTCTTGTCAGGTGTGGTGGCGTACGCCTGTAATGCCAGTACTTGGGAGGCTGAGACAGGAGGAAAGCAGGTTCGAGGCCAGCCTTGGCAACTTAGCAAGATCCTCAGCAACTTAAGTGAGATCCTATTTCAAAATAAAAAGGGCTGGGGTTTGGCTCCAAGGTAGAAAGCCCCTGGGTTCAAACCCCAGTACAAAAAGATTTTTTTTCTTAATATACAAAATAAAGGACCACCACAGAATCCATGGTGCAATATAACAAATGAAATATGATGCTTCCAATGGGTCTATGGCCTTTCTAGTCATATGAGAGGCCTTTAAATAAATTTTAGTTCTTAAAAGTTCTAAAGGTAAACCGGGCATGGTGGCGCACACCTGTAATCCCAGTATTTGGGAGGCTGAGACAGGAGGATCATAGGTTCCAGGACAGTCTCAGCAAGTAGTGAGACTCTCATCAACCTAGTGAGATCCTGTTTCAAAATAAAAATAAAATAGTGCTGGGAGTGTAGCTCGGAGGTAGAATGGCCCTGGGTTCAATCTCCAGCAAAAAAAAAAAAAAACAAACTACAAAGTCACCTTTGCTTTGCTTTGCTTTTTTTTTCTTTGTGTTGCAGTACTGGGGATTGAACCCAGGGGAGCTCTTCCATTGAACTACACCCCCCAAACCTTTTTATTTTTATATTTTGAGACAGAGTCTCACTAGGTTGCCCTGGCTAGCCTCAAACTTTCATTCCTCCTGCCTCAGCCTCACCAGTGGCTGGGATTTCAGGTATGCACCACCATGCCCTGCCTTGTTTTATTTTCAAGAAACTTAAAGCCAAGGGAAACATGGGATTCAAGTGAATAAATATGGTTCATTGCATTCAATACTCAGATTTACAGAATGTATGGAAATCAGATAGTTCCGATGTTTAATATCAGTATCCAACACCATTTTAAATTTTCAAAAGGGCAGTTTACAATGCCCTACCTTTATAAATGCTTTTGCTTGAAAAGAGGGAGAAAATGCTTTATTTGAAATTGAGTCCTGTTACTTCAGTTTTAAATCTCTCAATTTGCTAGACTGGTCAGGGGAAAATGAAGTTCTGAAGGATGGAAAGGTCCAGAGAGATAGAATAATATGTTGACTATGTAACAAGTATTCCAGTCATTCCAGTCATGCTTGGTGAGTAAATGGATTGAAAGAATGAATAAGTATGGTTGGGGAGTTTAATACTTTTAAAGAAAACTTTGATAAAGGAAAGCAATACTGTTGCAGTGGTAATAGGCATTTATATTTGCTATCTGGTATTTTCAAAAGTATGCAACTAAAATAAAATGATAAATCTATAATTGCATATATGTAATAAATTCATATATAATAAAACATATGTATATAATAAATGTATACATAGTAAAAGCTATAAGCACAGATGAAAAGATTCCCTTCAATTCTGAAGAGACTGAAATTTGGCAGAAGATACCATTCCACACAAACACAGTCACACACAAGGAAAATTAAGAGAACATGAAAAAGTTTTATCTGTGCAAAGTTCAAATCCCTGGTCATCCCAAGGATTATTATATTAACAATTAGCTCTTGCTAGAACTTTTATGCATATTCATTATAGAAATCACAGATAAAAAAAAGGCAATGTAGACGTGAAGGTGGAATTTTACCAAAACTAATCATATGGTAATCCAAAAAGCAAAACTCAGAAAATGTCAAAATGCAGAGTTAATGCAGAGTATATTTTCTGGTGTCAATGAAACTAGGCTACAAACAAAAAAAAAAAAATAAGGAGAAATCCCTAAATATTGGAAATAAAACAAACTTTTAGTAAAAATGGAACAGAAAATTTCACTTACAATTCAAATGTCTGAAAACAATTTTTTACTACATTGTATAAATATTTTTGGCTAACACAAGACCAGAGCCTATGTGTGCATATGTATAATGGAACTGACTTTTTCTCACTCAATATACCAAAGTGCATCTTCCCACATCAACATACATCTATGTCTTTGCCTCCTTCACTGGTCACATATCATTCCATCCCATGAATACATGGCAATTTGTTTATAGAATCTATTCTGTGGGATCTTAATACATTGCTATTTTAAGCAGTGTAGTACAGGTTGTTTGTGTTTCCTATTACTTCCTAAGGATCTTTAGTATAATGAAATTGATGGGTAGCGACAGATCCGTTTTTTAAAGGCGGTACAGTACCTACCATCATATTGTCTATTTGAAAGGACGTGAGCAACTTCAAGCTTAAGCAGCAGTGTAAGTACCACTGCTTTTCAGCCTCACAAACCTTGTAGCTGGAAAACAGTAGCTCATTCCTCTTTGAACTTACATTTGAACTCTTACCTGGAAACCTACATCTTTTTTCCTATGTCCATAAGTCACTTGTGAATCTGCAAAAGAGTATTTTACCCAGTTTGAATGACGGTATGTGGAGAGTGCCTTTGGACATGCTTTTGGAATTGTGAATTGCTTGATGTAAGTGCTGCCATTTTGAGGCAAATGTGTGTGAGTTAAAGTAAGACACCCAAAATGACATCCCAGGGGCCTCCCAGGCTACGGGAAAGTCCAGGAGCCTCCCAGGTCTGGCTTGAGTGATAAACGCCCTCTCCCCATGGCTGAGGTAACCTAGCATTAGATGTAACTGCGCATGCCCAGCCCCAGCTTAAGGAGCATATGTCCATCCGAGATAAAGACCCCCCTCTCAAGGGTATATAAAGCCCAGGAGAATTAGGCCCTATGAGCCTCCAGCTCCAAGTCAAGTGAGTTACCAGACCCCGGTCACGGTGCTCCACGACTGCTGGTGTGTTCCCACCAACGGGGACAACCCAAGAACCTGGAGAAGAAACTGCGCTCTGGTAAGCTCCCCCGCTGGGTCTCGGCTGCACAGGGTTAGGACTCCCATACCCCGTGTGAAGTGTGAAAATAAAATTGGTATAAACTCCCACCTGGAGTCTGAATCTAAATTCCGCCAGTCTATAGCTCTCCTAACTCTCTCTAGCGGGTGGGGCCACTCAGAACACGGTACCACCAAAAAATAAATAAATTCTATATGTTCTTAATTTTTTAGTTGACTTGCTTGCAAATAGTCAATAAAATGCTCTACAGAGGAGTTATAAATGGGTCGGAAGCCAACGAAAGTTTTCTGCTTTGCTGCTGGTGGCTAGAGCCTTCCCAGGCCATCAGGTCCCAGGTGATTTTTGTTGTTGTTGTTGTTGTTGTTGTTGTTGTTGTTGTTGTTTGTGGCACTGGGATTGAATCCAGGGGCAGTCTATCTCCGAGCTACACACCCAGCCCAATTTTTTATTTTGAAATGGTCTCACCAAGTTACTTGCTGAGACTGTCCTCTAACCTGAGATCCTCCTGTCTCAGCCTCCCAAGTACTGGGATTACAAGCGTGTGCCACCACGCCCGATTGGTCCCAGGTGTTGAGGCGCTGTGAAGGAGGGGATGGAGGACAGAGCCCATCCCCCCCCCCCGCCCGCCCCGGGGCCTCCCCCACAGCCGCCCCGCCTACCCTGAAGCTCCCTTTACCTGTTCCTCTTGTCTCTGTCATTCAGGCCACTTAACCTGAGAAGGAGCAAGCGCTGCACCTGGGCCACGTTGCCCGCGCTGGCAGCCTTGTGCAGCTTGCCCACGGCTTTGTACCGGGCACCCTTACTAGAGAAGCAGAAGCCAAAAATCTTCTCCATGGTAGAGGCCACCGGCCTCAGAGGCACCTTCCCTCCGCCTCCGCTTTCCTCCACCTCCGGAATCCAAAACTTCTCAATACTAGAGCTTACGGAAACGCCAACCAAGGCTCCCGAGGCTCTCTCAAACGCTCCGCAGTTAGAGCAAAGACAGAACAGTCGTTGCTAAGCAACGATGCTTAACAAAGCCCCCGCGCTCACTCTCAGTGCCTAGGAGCCAAGGGGGAGCACGAGCCCCTCCCCCTCTTCCTCCTCCTCCTCTCTGCTCACCCCTGCACCCTTCCTGCAGCAGCTCCTGGGCTTGGGCTGAGATAACCCTCAGCCCCAGCCGGGCCACATCCCCAGCTCTCCCCGCCCTTCCTTCTGTCCCTCCCTCCTGCCCGCCTCCCTCTTAAGGTCCCCCTAGGGTTTCTGTTCACCTGGCCTGCTCCCTGCCTCCTCGCCCCTGCAGGCTGCCTCAGCATGACTGCAACTCACGAATGGTTCAGAAAAAAAAAAAAAAACTGATCACAGACCTACATTTATATTTGTCTAGAAAATAAGGGTAAGGGGAAAAGGATAAAGCGGCCAAATGTTAACATTTGGGGAAGGGTGGCTGGCTGGGAGCGCCAGTCTTTGTTACTGTCCCCATCTCAAGAGAGCCCTGGAAAGGATCAACATTCAAAACTCAAGTACACTTCACTTTCCCACCATTGTAAAGTGAAAATTTCTTTGGTCAAGCCATTCTAAGACAGGGACCCTTTGAACAAGGATATTCTTGGCAGAATTTTTTTTTTCTGTACCAGGGATTGAACACAGGGGCATTCTACCTCGGAGCTACACCCCTAGCCCTATTTTTTATTCTTTATTTTGAAACAGGGTCTCACTAAGTTGCAGAAGACTTCATCTCACCAAGTAGCTGAGGCTGGCCACGAACCCAGATCCTCCAGTCTCAGCCTCCCAAGTACTGGGATTACAAGCGTGTGCCACCAAGCCTGGCTTAGAATTTTATATACATACATATATATATATATATATTTTTTTTTTTTTTTGCGGTACTGGGGATTGAACGCAGGGGCGTTCTACCTCCACGCTACGCCCCCAGCCCTATTTTTTATGCTTTATTTTTAAACCGGGTCTCACGAAGTTGCGGAGGGCCTCACTAAGGAGAGAGAGAGAGAGCGAGAGCTGAGGCTGGCCGCGAACCCGGATCCTCCGGTCTCCGCCTCCCAAAGTACTGGGATTACAAGCGTGCGCCACCACGCCCGGCTTAGAATTATATTTTTAATCACAAAAGTTTGGAAACAATCTTAATGCTCATCAAGAAAGAGAAAAGCAGCCTCTCATATTCAGGAGTCAGCTGTGCCTGGATGTTGTCCTGTTGAATGTAAACAATTTCACAAAACACAAATATGTGTGAGGTCACATGGTGTCCAGTATGGATCAAGACAAAACAAGACCCTCACATCACATCCAAATACAGACAAATGAGCCCGGGAGGTGGCGCACACTTGTACCCAGTACTTGGGAGGCTGAGACAGGAGGATCTCGGGTTCTCGGACAGCCTCAACAAATAGTAAGACTTTCATCAACCTAGCAAGACCCTGTTTCAAATTAAAAATACAATTGGACTGGGGAGTAGCTCAGAGGTAGAATGCCCCTGGGTTCAATCCCCAGTACAAAATAAAGATAAAAATAAATACAAATGCCTGAGCATCGTCCCAAGCACAAAAATGAGCAGGCATCCCTCATGGAGCTACTATGTGACCACATCTTCTCTACCAAATACAGCTTGAGCCTCCTGTCTTCCTCCCTCCGTCTACATAAGGTTGAGATACTCCATCACAGAATTGCTCTGCTTCCTAAGAGCTTCCAACCTGAGTGAGTCCACTCTCTGTTGCTGTAGCACCTACCTGAGATCATCAGCTTTTATGGAGGGAAGGTTTGCTTTGTTTTTGTGGTATGGGGGATTGGACCCAGGGGTGTTCTACCTCTGAGCTACACCTCAAACCTTTTTTTATTTTTTCTTTTGAAACAGGATCCTCCCTAGGTTGCTGAGAGTCTCACTAAGTTGCTGAGGCTGGACGTGAACCTGAGATTCTCCTGTCTCAATCTCCAAAGTACTGCTCTGAGGGCTGCAGGTGTCAGGGAAGGAAGGAAGGGAGGGAGGGAGGGAGAAAGATGCACTGGCCTTTGTGTGTGGAATTCAGATCATCAAAAGGATTGCTGTTGTTGACCTGAGTATTTTATTTTAACAACAACATCATTTTAGAATATTTCTAATTAGATTTTCCAAACAAAAGGATACATAAAGTACTGATTTAGCCAGGCATGGTGGCGCACACTTGTTATCCCAGTACTTGGAAGGCTGAGACAGGAGGATCGCAGGTTCGCAGCCAGCCTCAGCTACTTAGGGAGGCCCTCCGCAACTTAGTGAGACCCTGTTTCAAAATAAAGAATAAAAAATAGGGTGGGGTGTAGCTCAGAGGTAGAATGCCCCTAGATTTAATCCCTAGTACTGCAATAAATAAATAAAGTACTGATTTATTTATTTATTTTTTTACAACATTGCCAAAACCTTTTATTGTTGACATTAGAAAAACAAGTTTCTTAAAATACTAATAAACAGTATGGTGTGTTTGTCTATTTTTTCTTATGGTTACACTACAAACTAATTTTCAGCTGTTCAAAAGCTCAAATAAATATGTAAACTATGAAATCAGATACTGATGCATCAAATCATTCCACAAGATAATCTTCCTCTATACCAACACTAGGATTATAGGTTTTGTTCTATTTTGTTTAATTTTTCTTAACACTAAGATGCTCTATGGGACTGGGATTTTTAATTGCAATGTTATTACAAACCAGTTATCGCTCTCAAATAGCTGATATCTAAGACCATGACTCAAACTATCAAATAAGAATCAAGAAAAAACAATTGATTTTGAACTTAAATAGGAAAGACTTTAAGAATGTTTTTTATAAGCCACTGCTTGCTTTTAGTAAAAATAATGTTTTCTTAAACCTTTTAATAGTTTGTAGTTTTTAGCTATTGGCAAAGCTTTTTTCCTCTTTAAACATCTGTTGAAGTTTAAACTACCTTATTTTACCAAAGTAACAACTTTATGGTATACTTCAAAAATTAGTCACCCTATGATGTAGTGTTTGAATTAAGGAAGATGTTAAACAGATGTATACAGTTAAAATAATTAGTGTGGTCACTATAAACAATTACTGCTCAGGGATTTGTATGTAGAACTAACATTTACTTCAGAATAAAACGTTTACCAACAGGGAAGGAAGAGAATCAGAACTTCCACAGAGCTGTACTTGACCATATCTTATAGACAAAGCAGAATTACAATGCATGTAACAAAAACAGTAAAAGTTTTTTTAAAAGTTAATAGTTACAAATATGGTATGTTAACAATTTTCTACTTTATTTCAATACAATTTTTCAACATACAGTCTAGCCGGACGTGGTGGCGCACGCTTGTAATCCCAGTACTTTGGGAGGTGGAGACTGGAGGATCCGGGTTCGCGGCCAACCTCAGCGTGCATGCGTGCGCGATCTCTCTCTC
>PVJS01048590.1:0-14993 GCA_004027185.1 Glis glis
CTTTTTTTTTTTTTTTTGCAGTACCGGGGATTGAACCCAGGGGCGTTCTACCTCCGAGCTACACCCCCGGCCCTATTTTTTATCCTTTACTGAAACCAGGTCTCACGAAGTTGCGGGGGTGCCTCACTAAGTAGCTGAGGCTGGCCGCAAACCCGGATCCTCCGGTCTCCGCCTCCCAAGTACTGGGATTACAAGTGTGCGCCACCATGCCCGGCTATTTTTGTATTTTTGAAATAAGTTCTCACTAAGTTGCTGAGGGTCTCACTAAATTGTGGAGGCTATCCTTGAACCCGCAATCCTCCTGTCTCAGCCTCCAAAATACTGGGATTACTGGTGTGCACCACCACACCGGCCTGGCCTCTTTTTTTTTTTGTGGTTGTGGGGATTGATCCAGGGACATTCTACTTCTAAGCTACACCCCCAGCCCTATTTTATTTTTTATTTGAAAACAGGGTCTCAAGCCGGGCGTGGTGGCGCACGCTTGTAATCCTAGTACTTGGGAGGCGGAGAACGGAGGATCCGGGTTCACAGCCAGCCTCAGCTACTTAGTGAGGCCCTCCGCAACTTCGTGAGACCCAGTTTCAAAATAAAGGATAAAAAATAGGGCCGGGGGTGTAGCTTGGAGGTAGAATGCCCCTGGGTTCAATCCCCGGTACCGCAAAAAAAAAAACAAAAAAAAAAAACAGGGTCTCACTAATTTGCTGAGGCTGGTCCTCCTGGCTCAGCCTCCCAGGTACTGGGATTACAGGCATGTGCCACCCCGCCTGACTCCGTCCTCTCTTGATTAGCTCTCATGGCCTCTTCATGAGGGCTGTGTAGGACCCAAGGCTGTTCCCTGTGGGGCCAGGCACACAGGTTCAGTAAATATTTGTGGCAGGAGTGAATTGCTGGGCTCTCCATGGTATGCTCAGCTTCAATCAGCATTTGATGTTGTTGTAGCCATTTTCCCCTGCAGGATTGATGGAAGAAGGGTAGGCCTTCTGGAAAGGGTTCTGGACTTTTCTGTTGTCTCCTTTGTTCCATGAGGACAGTTCTCAAATTAGGATGCTTGGCCATGCTTGCAGCCCTGGTGTGAGGCGTGGACTTGGATTGGGCGTGGAAGCTTTGCTCCCTGGGTACTTTGCTGTTACCCAGTTCCAAGTCACCTTTTGAGCACTCTTAGGACAAGAGTGAGAACGAGGAAAATAATTGTCACCTTGCCCACTATACCTGGGACTTTTTGCACAGGAACTCATTCAAACCTACAATCATCTGAAGTTGTTTATATAAAATAATGATACTCAGCCAGGTGCATTGGTGCACACCTGTAATCCCAGCTACTCTGGAGTCTGAGACAGGAGGATCTCACGTTCGAGGCCAGCCTGGGCGACTTAGTGAGATCCTGTCTCAAAATATAAACTAAAAAGGGCTGGGGGTGTAGCTGAGTGATAGAGCTTCCCTGGGTTAAATTCCTAGTACCAGAAACAAACAAAAAAAGAAACAAAAAAGAAAAAAATGAGGCTCATAGAAGTCAAATTGTTTGCCCAAGACCACAATAGCCAATCAGCGATGGAGCCAGATGGACCCAGGGCTTTCCAGGGCATTCTTATCTGCCCACCTCACAGGCAGATGTTAAGAATGGGGTTCCATAGGCAGTGACTTATTAATACCCATAAGTGGAGATCTGAGGACTCAAACCAGAAGTCCCAGAGCTTTCCGGGGACACCCACAATTCTCCTTGTTCTAGGCAGAAGTCTGCCTTTCCTTCTTGTGAGGGGACATTCTTCTCCTGGTACAAACGGAATGCCCACTTCCACATTGGTTAAGGGTTCTTTCATGAGGCAGCTGGTGTTAGGCAGAATGAAATGGTGATTGTGGGCCAGGCGTGGTGGCACACACTTGTAATCCCAGTACTTGGGAGGCTGAGACCGGAGGATCTGGGTTTGCTGCCAGCCTCAGCTACTTAGTGAGGCCCTCCGCAACCTAGTGAGACCCTGTTTCAAAATAAAAAATAAAAAATAGGGATATGGGTATAGCCTGGAGGTAGAATGCCCCTGGGTTCAATGCCCAGAACCTCAAAAAAAAAAGTAGGGCTGGGGGTGTAGCTCGGAGGTAGAATGCCCCTGGGTTCAATCCCAGTACCACACACAAAAAAAGAAGAAATGGTGATTTTGTACCCCTGTTTGCTGGTGGGTACTCTTTCCCACACTTAATCTATAGAAAGCTTTGTGGAAGTCAGAGAAGATGGATAGGGGAGGCCTGCTGGCTGCCTGGGGCTGCCTAGGGCTCAAGGCCCTGTCTTAGGGCTCGAGGTCTAGTCTCTGATTTTGCAATCTCGCAAACTCCATCTGCCAGTCCTTCAAAGATTCATTGAGTATCTTCATGACTGGATCCTGCTGTAGGTGTTGGGGATTCATCAGAGAACAAGACGAACAAGACTCCTGCCCACGCGGAGCCTGTGTCCTTGCTGATGTCCTCGCTTAGCTGCGTGTTTGTGCCTCAGAGTTAACCAGGCACCTGTAGATGGACTCACGTTAGCTTCCTAGGTGCTGAAGGACGCCTGTCTCTAAAGACAGTAGTTACTGAAGTAGGTGTGCGCCGACCTCTCGTGATCACAGCGCTCGGGCCCAGGTCCTGGAGGTAGAGATGCTGAGCTGGCAGGAGGATGCTTGACAAGCTGGTGGCAGGTCCCAGGGACAGGGGTCTGGAGGCTCTCTTTTCCCTGGAGGAGGCCCTGCACCCCGCTGCACCTTGGAGGGGGCATTATATTTGCATTGACTAAATTTGGTGTCTACCTAGCTATGTCCCCATGTCTGAGAAAGGTTGCAGACGTGTTCATTTACAGACGTGTTCCTTAAATTTGGTTGCTTGTGACAAATCCCTGGAGCACTTTTTTTTTTTTTTTGTAGTACTGGGGATTGAACCCAGGGGCATTCTACCTCTGAGCTATACCACCAGCCCTATTTTTATTCTTTATTTTGAAACAGGATCTCACTAAATTGCAGAGGGCCTCACTAAGTAGCTGAGGCTTGCCTGGCATGGTGGTGCATGCTTGTAATCCCAGTACTTGGGAGGCTGAGACCAGAGGATCTGGGTTCACAGCCAACCTCAGCTACTTAGTGAGGACATCTGCAACTTAGTGAGACCCTGTTTAAAAATAAAGAATAAAAAATAGGGCTGGGGGTGTAACCTGGAGGTAGAATGCCCCTGGGTTCCATCCCCAGTACAAAAAAAGAAAGGGCTGGGGTGTAGCTTGGTGGTAGAATGCCCCTAGGTTCAATCCCCAGTACCACAAAAATAAATAAATGAAATAGTAAATAAGCCAGGCGTGGTGGCGCACACTTGTAATCCCAGTACTTTGGGAGGCGGAGACCAGAGGATCCGGGTTCGCGGCCAGCCTCAGCTCTGTCGCTCTCTCTCTCCCTGTCTCTCTCTCTCTCTCTCTTTCTCTCTCTCTCTCTCTCTCTCTCTCTCTCTCTCTCTCCTTAGTGAGGCCCTCTGCAACTTCGTGAGACCCGGTTTCAAAATAAAGCATAAAAAAATAGGGCCGGGGGCATAGCGTGGAGGTAGAACGCCCCTGCGTTCAATCCGCGGTACCGCAAAAAAAAAAAAAAAGAAATAGTAAATAAATAAAGTGGAGCTGAAAGTGTATTAATCATGTCGTGAAGCACTTTGTAGGAGCTTTGTGGCTCTGGGTGTACTGTATCAGGGAGCGCACCTTCACTTCTTCCTCGGTGCGTTTGTGATAGCTCTGTTTTTCTTGAGCCGCAGTCAGGCCCTGGAATGGCATTCGCTCTGCAGGTGGGAGGGGGCCCTGCGTTGCCTCCTCTGTGATCAGTTTAGCATCTTTAGGCTTGACAGTTCTGTGGGGCAACAGGCCACGATCTCGAACGCGAGTCCAAACTGCTCATAACCGGCTGTGTGGGCCTGGACAAGTCTGTGCCTCGGTTTCCTCATCTGCAGGATGATTGGGTTCCTTCCAGCAGCCCTTTCAGCTTTGTTCTCCTAGAATTCCTAGGACTCCCCACCGGGGACCCTTGTGTTCCTCGGGGTGGGGGGAGCTGGGTGGACACGGCTGGTGATGTTGGGGAGCAGGCGTGCTGTATCCCGGAGGCGTCATTCATGAATTCCCACGTCTGTCCTGTAGGGAACATCCCCGGCTCGGCCGTGCTGGTGTTCGACATCCACGTCATCGACTTCCACAACCCTTCCGACTCCATCAGCATCACGTCCCACTACAAGCCCCCCGACTGCTCGGTGCTGAGTAAGAAGGGGGATTACCTCAAGTACCACTACAACGCCTCTCTTCTGGACGGGACCCTGCTGGACTCCACGTAAGGGCAGCCGGGACGTGGGGGGTGAGCCTGCCGGAGGACTGCTCCCTCTGTTGTCCTCTTGAGATAGTGGCTGACAGCTTTTCTGTCCCTGCCTTCTCTGCTGCAATGCTCAAGCCCACCTCAAGCCCACCTCACCGTTCCAGTGTATTCTAAGAGCTTCCTGTTGACAATCCTGCTCTGTTTTAGGCCATTTCTCTTTTTTTCTTTTTCTTTTTTTTTTTTTTTTGCAGTACTGGGGATTGAACCCAGGGGCATTCTACCTCCAGGCTACACCCCCAGCACTATTTTTTTTATCCTTTATTTTGAAACAGGGTCTCACTAAGTTGCAGAGGGCCTCACTAAGTAGCTGAGGCTGGCTGCGAACCCGGATCCTCGAGTCTCAGCCTCCCAAGTACTGGGATTACAAGCGTGCACCACCATGCCTGGCTCCTGTTTTGCTTTAAAACAAAGTCTTCCTAGGTTGCTCGGGCTGGTCTCAAACCTACGATCCTCCCTTTTCAGCCTCCCAAGTACTGGGATTATAGGAGTGTGCCACCACACCTGCCACGGGCTCAGGTTTTTATTTTTTATTTTTTTTGTGGTACCGGGGATTGAACCCAGGGACGTTCTACCTCTGCGCTACACCCCCGACCCTATTTTTTATCCTTTATTTTGAAACCAGGTTTCACGAAGTTGCGGAGGGCCCCACTAAGTAGAGAGAGAGAGAGAGAGAGAGAGAGCTGAAGTTGGCCATGAACCCGGATCCTCCGGTCTCTGCCTCCCAAAGTACTGGGATTACAAGCGTGCGCCACCACGCCAGGCACAGGCTCAGTTTTTAAAGACAGCAGTTACAAGCCAGGAGTGGTTGTGCACGCCTGTAATCCCAGTACTTGGGAGGCTGAAACAGGAGGATCACAGGTTCAAGACCAGCCACAGCAATTTAGTGAGACTCAGCAACCTAGTGAGACCGTTTCAAAACAAAAAATAAAAAGGGCTAGGGGTGTAGCTTGGAGGTAGAATGCCCCTGGGTTCAATCCCCAATACCATACACATGCACAAAAAAACTGACCCTGCTAGCCTGGCATGGTGGCACATGCCTTTAATACCAGTACTTGGGAGGTTGAGACAGGAGGATCGAGGATTTGAGGCCAACTTCAGCAACTTAATGAGATTCAGCAACCTAGCGAGACCCTGTCTCAAAACAAAAACATAAAAAGGGCTGGGGTTGTATCTCAGAGGCAGAACCCCTGAGTTCAATCCTTAGTATCAAATATATAAAGAAATAAATAAACTGACCCCATGATAAAGGCCAGTTTCCAGAGTCTGGCATGTAAAGATCTCTTTGTCAGCTCCATCCTGCCTCACTGGTGTCTTTTTTTTTTTTTTTTTTTTTTTTTTTGCGGTACCGGGGATTGAACCCAGGGGCATTCTACCTCCGAGCTACACCCCCGGCCCTATTTTGTATCCTTTATTTTGAAACCAGGTCTCACGAAGTTGTGGAGGGCCTCACTAAGTAGCTGAGGCTGGCCGTGAACCCGGATCCTCCGGTCTCCGCCTCCCAAGTACTGGGATTACAAGCGTGTGCCACCACGCCCCGCTCTCACTGGTGTCTTCTGCTGTTACCCATCTTTTGTTTTCTAGGGCTGCCCCATACAGTGGTATAAGTTGTGCACTGCTTGCTCTCTCCTCCTCCTGGCCAGCTTCTGCCCTGGCTTAAATATCCTCTCTTTTCTCAAAATCTTTCCTTGATTTCTGTGAGGAATCAATTGTTCCTCCTTCTGTAGTCTCCTAACACTTTGTGTTACTTACCTTTTAGTTAGGTTTGTTTCTATCTCTGTTACAGGTCTCAATTAGGGCCATCCAATGTGTTTATCCTTATTTTTATTCCTTGCACCATGGCCAGGCAAAAAAAGGATCATTTTATAAGTGTTAATTGAGACCACCCTGAAAATACATTAAATAGGAATGTACAAGACGCTTTGCAGATGGGCGTGGTGGCGCACGCTTGTAATCCCAGTACTTTGGGAGGCGGAGACCGGAGGATCTGGGTTCGCTGCCAGCCTCGGCTCTCTGTCTCTCTGTCTCTCTGTCTCTCTGTCTCTCTCTGTCTCTCTGTCTCTCCCTGTCTCTCTCTCTCTCTCTCTCTCTCTCCCTGTCTCTCTCTCTCTCTCTCTCTACTTAGTGAGGCCCTCTGCAACTTCGTGAGACCCGGTTTCAAAATAAAGTATAAAAAATAAGGCCGGGGGTGTAGCGCGGAGGTAGAACGCCCCTGTGTTCAATCCCCGGTACCGCAAAAAAAAAAAAAAAGAAGCTTTGCTTCTCACGTATCTAAATCTTCAGATGCATCTGTAAGTCAACATGAGATTATCTTAGGGAAAGAAGCATTTTTGGCCTTTCTATTTCCGTACAATATGTCCATTTTTGGACTAAACCTGACTTAGGTTCCAAGTTTGGACTTGGGGAGAAAACAGGGCTTCATTCATGTAAGTGAGTGCTGCTCTGCTTACTCCAGATGTGGAGGGCCTCTCCCCCTCCCACCTGTCCCTCTTCATTTCAGCTTCTGGTGAGTGCTTAGGGCTGCAGAGAGCCAGGCATGGACAGAGCAGTACTGGGGATTGAACCCAGGGGCATTCTACCTCTGAGCTCCACCCTCAGCCCTATTTTTTATTCTTTATTTTGAAACAGGGTCTCACTAAGTTGCAGAGGGCCTCACTAAGTAGCTGAGGCTGGCCACGAACCTGCGATCCTCCTGTCTCAGCCTCCCAAGTACTGGGATTACAAGTGTGTGCCACCACACCCGGCTAAAAAGTCCACATTTTTGAATCCATGAAATACATGCTTAGCTTTCTGGGGCTCAGCATCACAGCAAGCTGGCTTATTACAAACCTCCTTGTAAAGAAACGCCAACCTGGCCGGGCGTGGTGGCGCACACTTGTAATCCCAGTACTTTGGGAGATGGAGACCGGAGGATCCCGGTTCACGGCCAGCCTCAGCTCTCTCTCTCTCTCTCTCCCTGTCCCTCTCTCTCTCTACTTAGCGAGGCCCTCCACAACTTCATGAGACCCGGTTTCAAAATAAAGTATAAAAAAATAGGGCCGGGGGTGTAGCGCGGAGGCAGAATGCCCCTGGGTTCAATCCCTGGTACAGCAAAAAAAAAAAAAAAGAAATGCCAACTCTTGCCAGGCGGGGTGGCGCACGCTCATAATCCCAGTACTTGGGAGGCTGAGACAGAAGGATCCAGGTTCGTGGCCAGCCTCAGCTACTTAGGCCCTCTGCAACTTAGTGAGACCCTGTTTCAAAATAAAGAATAAAAAATAGGGCTGGGGGTGGAGCTCGGAGGTAGAATGCCCCTGGGTTCAATCCTCAGTACCACAAAAAAAAAAAAGAAATGCCAACCCTTGATTCCTGGAAGCAAGTGGAGGAGGGAAGGGAAGAAGCGTGGCTTGTTGTCGTTTTGTGAGTCACAAGGACCCAGGTGAAGGCAGCCCGAGAAACTAGATCAGCCAGGGTCAGGGGCTGGTCCTCGCTCTCTCTGGCTCACAGTCCTGTCTGGTGCTCCTGAGGCAGAGGAAAGGGGAGGTGGGGCCCAGAGAGGAACAAAGGGACCCTCCTCAGTGACTCCGGATGTGCTTCTTGGGGGCGGGGAGAGCCAGGCGTCCTGCCTGGTGTGTGTTTGCTGGCATCAGGACCAGGACGCTCTCTTGGGCTCTCAGGAGCTAAGTGATGGGGGCTCTTTCCTCTTATGAGGAGCTCCATCTTGTGACTTGAGAGTTATTTGTATTATGTGTACATCTTCAGGGAGGAGCAGGGCCTGGCTTCCCTGCTGGTCTCTTCTGGGTGTAAACTTCCAAATAAAGGGATGATGGGAAGGGTGGGGGGTACCTGTCCCCCCTCGAGCCCCATGTGGGCCCCACCGGAGGAGAAGCCGCTGCTGAGAGGAGAGATGGAGCCTGGGCCGGGAGCCAGGGAGGGCGGAGGGCAGGAAGCAGGAAGCTTGGGAGGGAGTAGTGGTCGGAGGTCCACGGAAGGAATGAGGAGGGTATTGGAGAGAAAAACTGTCCCCCTAATAAATGAGTAGTAAACTAAAACAAAAAGTACTGAAAAAAAAGATTTAGTGGGGGTTTCAGAGATGACACGAAAACAAATTGGCAGATTTTTTTAATGTGTGTGTACTTAGCTGGCCTTGAGGAAGGAAGAACAAACTTTCATTATGTCAGAAGTAAATTTTTATGGCATCTTAAAAAAAAGACATGTATTTGAAAACAGTTCGGCAAGGCGAATTTTACTTTTTTGCAAAAAGGGATTCTGCCACAAGCAAAGTCAGGTGTGCAAGAACAACATGGAGGAAATTCACTGGGGTTTTATTTTCAGCTGGGGGGGCACTTCTGTGCTGTGGGAACACAGCCTCACAGTCTTTACGCTATTGGCTAAAGTCCCGGGATGCCGGGGGAGGGGTTGGCACACAATTTCCAGGAAATGCAATCTTTACAAAAATAAAAGCACTCCTAAGGTTACACAGTGGCAGCTTTACAAAATGGAGCCCAAGTCAAGCTGTTCCTTTGATAGAAAAGATCTAATTCTCACAATTACTTGATAACTAAGGGAGTTCTGGAATGTTCTGTGAAGATGAGAGGGAGTAGTCCTGTGGGTTGGTGCCTAGAGAGAGGCCCTGTGATGTGAGGGCTCCTGGGTTCTGCTAAGGCAGGGTCGAGGGCAGAGGGACAGAGGGTGGCTTCCATGTGGGCCTTGGGCCCAGAGGTCCTGTAGCAGGACTGGCTTTGTGTCAGTTTCTCCCCAGGTAGGACCAACACAAGCTGCTTGGGTGTGCTGGCGCTGGGAACCTGGGCAGGAGGGAAAGAACCAGCAGTCCTGGACCAGGGGAGGCTGGAGACCCGAGGAGATTGGGACCCTGCAGGTGTGTCCTGTCCATGCTGACACCACCCGGTGGTGGGCATCAAGGGACTTCCCGGGGATGTTCCTGTTTGTCCCAGTGTTTGCCTTCAGGAAATGATAGGAATGCTGCGGATTTGCGTGTGTGCATGCACCTGGGGGTTGAACTCAGAGGCATTCTACCTCCGAGCTCCACCCTGAGCCCTATTTTATTTTTTATTTGGAAACAGGGTCTCACTAAGTTGCTGAGAGCCTCACTAAATTGCTGATGCTGGCTTCAAACCTGCAATCCTATTTCAGCCTCCCAAGTACTGGGATTACAGGCGTGCGCCACCACTCCCCGCTCCGCGGATTTTATTTGTTTTGTGGGTTTTTTTGGGGTACTAGAGATTGAACCCAGGGGCATTCTACCTCCGAGCTACACCCCCAGCCCTATTTTTGTTCTGTATTTTGAAACCAGGTCTCACTAAGCTGCGGAGGGCCTCACTAAGTAACTGAGGCTGGCTGCGAACCCGGATTCTCCTGTCTCAGTCTCCCAAGCACTGAGGTTACAGGCGTGTGCCACCATGCCCGGATTTTAAAGTAGGTGTATTTTCCTTCATGACAGGTGAGGGAACAGTTTTCTCACCTGTTTCCCTGGGGTTGCGGGCACTAGGACAGTTCAGCTCAGTGGCTTTTGTGGAGTTATCGACTATAGACACCAGCGCTTTGCCAATCAGTTTACTGAGCCCTTTATCAGCTCTCCACAGAACAATCATTTTTATTATTCTATTATCAGCTATTTAGAACAACCCTGAGAGATAGCTAATATTATCTCCATGTTATTAATACATAAACTGACAGATTACATTTCCCAGAGTCAAATTAAGTGGCAGAACCAGTAGTCAAACTCAGGTCTTGCTAAATCTAAAGTCCAGGGTGTTCACTTACATTATATACAACAAAAAGTTTTCATGAATGTGCCCGACTAGATACGAGAGCTTTTCTTCTCCCCTGGAACCGCTGGACAGTAGGTTCTCACCATCGAGTCCCATCACTCCAAATACCGGAGTGAGTCTTTCCTACAAACGTAGACATTCCCAGTTCTATGTAACTCAGTACATCCATTAAAATTAGGAAGATAGCCGGGCGTGGTGGTGCACACCTGTAATCCCAGTACTTGGTAGGCTGAGACGGGAGGATCGCAGGTTCGAGGACAGCCTTAGCAAGTAGTGAGACTCATCAACCTAGCAAGATCCTGTTTCAAAATAAAAATGAGCTGGGCTTGGTGGCGCACGCTTGTAATTCCAGTACTTGGGAGGCTGAGACAGGAGGATCCGGGTTCGTGGCCAACCTCAGCTACTTAGTGAGGCCCTCCACAACTTAGTGAGACCCTGTTTCAAAATAAAGAATAAAAAATAGGGCTGAGGGTGTAGCTCGGAGGTAGAATGCCCCTGGGTTCAATACCCAGTATCGCAATAAATAAATAAATAAAAATAAAAATGAAAAATAGGGAGCCAGGTATGGTGGTGTACACCTGTAATCCCAATACTTGGGAGGCTGAGACAGGAGGATCGCAGGTTCAAGGACAGTCTCAGCAACTTAGGCTCTCAGCAACTTAGCGAGACCCTGTTTCAAAATAAAGAATAAAAAAATAGGATGGGGATGTAGCTTGGAGGTAGAATGCCCCTGGGTTCAATTCCCCAGTACCACAAAAAAAAAAAAGAAAAGAAAAATAGGGCTAGGGATGTAGCTCAGAAGTAGAATGGCCCTGAGTTCAATCCCCAGTACTACCAAAAAAAGGAAGATAAGGGGTTGGGGATGTAGCTCAGTGATGAAGCGTTTGCCTACCATGTACAAGTACCTGGGTTCAATCCCCAGCACCAGAAAAAAAAATCAGGAAGTTAACATTGATATATTAGTTTTTTGTTGTTTTTGGTACTGGGGATTGAAGCCAGGACCATTCTACCTCTGAGATATACCCCCTGTCCTTTATTATTTTTATTTGTGTGTGGTACTGGGGATTGAACCCAGGGGCATTCTACTTCAGAGCTACACCCCCAGCCCTTTTTTTATTTTTTGTTTTGAAACAGGGTCTCTCTGGGTCACTGAGCGTCTCACTATGTTGCTGAGGCAGCCCTCAAATATGTGATCCTCCTATCTCAGCCTCCCAAGTACTGGGATTACAGGCATGTGCACCATGCCTGGCTATTTTTTATTTTTTTCAAACAAGGTCTTGCTAAGTTGCCGAGGCTAGCCTCAAATCTATGAACCTCCTGTCTCAGCCTCTTAAGTACTAGGATTATAGGCATGTGCCACCACATCCACCTACATTAGTACTTTTGTATTTTGAGTTTTTTGGTGCTGAGGATTGAACCCAGGGGTATTCTACCTCCGAGTTACATCCCCAGCCCATTTTATTTTTTATTTTTGAAACAGTGTCTCACTAAGTTGCTGAGGGTCTTGCTAAGTTCCTGAAACTGGCCTCAAACCTGGGATCCTCCTTTCTCAGCCTCCCCACCAACTACTGGGATTATAGGCATACTGCACCACGCCCAGCTAAATTAATATTTTGTCTGTGGGGGGGGGGTACTGGGAATTGAACCCAGGGGCATTCTTTTTTTTTTTTTTCTTTTTGGTGTGTGTGTGTGAGAGAGAGATTGGGGATTGAACCCAGGGGGCATTCCACCTCCAAGCTATACCCCCACCCTTTTTTATTTTTTGTTTTGAAACAGGGTCTTGCTCGGTTGCTGAAGCTGTCCTTGAACCTATGATTCTCCTGTCTCAGCCTCCCAAGTACTGGAATTACAGGCTTGCACCACCACGCCCTGCTAAAACCTAGGGGCATTCTACCTCTGAGCTACACCCCCAGCCCTATTATTTTATTTTTTATTTTGAAACAGGGCCTCACTAAGTTGCTGAGACTGGCCGAGAACCTGCGATCCTCCTTTCTCAGCTGCCTAAGAACTGGGATTACAAGTGTGCGCCACCACGCCTGGCTATTTTATTACTGTTTTTTTTTTTTTGCGGTACCGGGGATTGAACGCAGGGGCGTTCTACCTCCGCGCTACGCCCCCGGCCCTATTTTTTATACTTTATTTTGAAACCGGGTCTCACAAAGTTGCAGAGGGCCTCACTAAGTAGAGAGAGAGAGAGAGACAGGGAGAGAGAGCGTGCGCGTGCGCGAGCTGAGGCTGGCCGCGAACCCAGATTCTCCGGTCTCCGCCTCCCAAAGTGCTGGGATTACAAGTGTGCGCCACCACGCCTGGCTATTTTATTACTCTTTAAACCTCAGATCCCCCTTTACCTTTACCAAGCATTCCTGTAAGGTCCTTTTTAGTAAAAGGATCCCCTTCCCGTGTGCTCCTCCCTGATGGGATGGTCCCTCAGTCTCCTGATTTTTATGACCTGCCATTTTGGGAGGTGACAGGCCGGTTATTCCAAGAATGTCCTGTAATTTGGGTTGGTCTGATGTTTCCTCGGGATTAGGTAGGAGTTGTATATCTTGAGCAGGAATATTCTAGAAGTGCTGTCTTTGTCTCATGAGAACACTGTCACAGTGGGTTGGTGGTCTAACCCGCCCTTCTGTTCATTTTCAGGTGGAATTTAGGCAAGACCTACAATATTGTGCTGGGATCCGGACAGGTCGTGCTGGGGATGGACATGGGTCTCAGAGAGATGTGCGTGGGGGAGAAGCGGACCGTGGTCATTCCGCCCCACCTGGGCTACGGGGAGGCTGGTGTGGGTAAGTGACAGGATTCAGGGGTGTCGGCCCGTTCACCACCTGAATTTTGTGCTTTTTGGGTGTCATGAGTTAGAACCTCAATATTATTCTTCCTTCTACTTAAAACCCAGAGTCTCTGGATTCTGGGTTTGTTTTAGTTTTTGGGTTTTTTTGTTTTTTTTTTTTGGTACTGGGAATTGAACCCAGGAGCATTCTACCTCTGAGCAATACCCTCACCCTTAGCCTTATTTTTTTTTTTTTGGTGCTCATTCATTCATTCATTCATTCATTCATTTATTTATTGGTACTAGGGATTGAACCCAGGGACATTCTACCTCTGAGCTACACCCTCACCCTCAGCCCTTTTTGTTTTTTGGTATTCATTAATTTTTTTATTTATTGGTACTAGGGATTGAATCCAGGGGCATTATACCTCCAAGCTATACCCGCAGCCCTTTTTATTATTTATTTATTTATTTATTTACTTATTTATATCTGGGACTGAGGATTGAATCCAGGGGCATTCTAGCTCTGAGCTACACCCCCAGCTCTATTTTTTATTTTTATCTTGAAACAGGGTCTCACAGGTTAATGAGAGTCTCACTATTTGCTGATCCTCCTGTCTCAGCCTCCCAAGTACTGGGATTACAAGTGTGCACCACCACGCCTGGCTTTTTATTTTTTATTTTGAAACAGTCTCACTGAGTTTGCCATGCCTGTAATCCTAGTACTTGGGAGACTGAGACTGGAGGATCACAGGTTCGAGGACAGCCTCAGCAAGTAGTGAGACTCTCATCAATCTAGAGTGACCCTGTTTCAAAATAAAAATAAAATAGGGCAGGGGGTGTAGTTTGGAGGTAGAATGCCCCTGAGTTCAACCCCCAGTACCACAAAAATATAAAAATAATAAAGTATTTGGCATTCAGGCAAACTCAGCAACTTAGTGAGACCCTGTTTTAAAACTTTTAAAAAAGGGGGGTAGGGGGTCTGGTGTGTAGCTCAGTGGTAGAGTGCTCCTGCACCTGCCCTCGGTGGGCATCTAGAGGCGAGGAAGGGCACGCCAGGGCTTGGCCGCCGTCCTGTGGGCTGACACCACATCTGCCTGTCGCCTGAGCAGATGGAGAGGTGCCCGGCAGTGCTGTCCTGGTGTTCGACATTGAGCTGCTGGAGCTTGTGGCCGGCCTGCCCGAGGGCTACATGTTCATATGGAACAGCGAGGTGTCCCCCAACCTCTTTGAAGAAATCGACAAGGACGGCAATGGAGAAGTCCTCCTGGAAGAGGTGAGGGGGCTCAGGGAGCCCGATGGGGGAGTGCCACGGTGAAGGCGAGGCCTTGGCAGGGCGAGGAGGCGGCTGCGCTGGATTTCTCACAATGGTGGTGATCAGCATGGGGAAAATGAGCAAGCCCCTGGGAGGTGCAGGGCCTGAAGCCAGAGCGCACAGGTCTGGAATCGGTCTCAGTTACCAGGCGCCCACTGCGGGTCTGCATGGTGGAAGTGTTTCATATACTTTCTCTGCTTTGACCCTCATGACAGACCTGTAAACATCCTTATGTTTCAGAAGAAGAAACTGTGCACAGAGAAGGTAAATGACTTGCCCAAGGTCACACAGCTACCCAGTGGTTTGAGCCAGAACCATAAGCTCCTCCATGGAGCTCGGCAGTAGTCATGAGTACTGTCACAAATCTGGGGAGCTCTAGCTCTCCAGCTGCACCACACCTGTTTATTGAACACGTGCTCCGGCCTCCAGCCCTCCCCTTTCTCTCCTGCATGGCCGGTGCGTCCCCAGCCCCTGGGTCATTCCCGTTACCATACAGACAGGCTCTTCTTTCCCATTCTCTCCATGTGTCTTTCCATTTCTTTGCTCCCTGCCTCCACTTTCCTCTCCTCTCAGACTCTTATTCATTCATATTCATTCATTCTTTTTTTTTTTTTTGGTACTGGGGATTGAACCCTGGGGGCATTCTATCTCCGAGCTACACCCCCAGCCTTGTTTTTTTTTATTTTATTTATTTATTTATTTATTTTTGCGGTACCAGGGATTGAACGCAGGGGCGTTCTACCTCCGCGCTATGCCCCCGGCCCTATTTTTTTTATACTTTATTT
>PVJS01048591.1:0-14993 GCA_004027185.1 Glis glis
AGAGAGAGAGAGAGAGAGAGAGAGAGAGAGAGAGGAGAGAGAGAGAGAGAGAGAGAGAGCTAAGGCTGGCCGCGAACCCGGATCCTCCAGTCTCCGCCTCCCAAAGTACTGGGATTACAAGCATGCGCCACCACGCCCGGCAATATTTGTTTTTTTAACTGTTCATTGCACATGTCCCCACTAGGCTGCAAGCCTCACAAGGAAAGACCAGGTGTCTATTTTATTCATCACATTGTATTCCCAATATCATTCACAGTGTCTGGCACACAGTAAGTGCTCAATTCATTGAGTGTCTTTGAGGGAAGGCTGCGGCATGAAAGGCAGATGGAGAAAAAGCATCCCGGCGTAGGAAAGAGCCGAGGCTGGTGTTCTCAAAGTGTGGTCCACATCAGCAGCATCGACATCAACATTACCCAGGAAATTATTAGAAAGGCACATTTTGAGGCCCTGCCATAAACCTAATAAATGAGGATCTCTGGGGGGACGGGACAATCTGTGTTTAAGATGCTCTTAGATGATTCTGATGCAGGCTAAAGTTTGAGAACCACTGGCCTGAGCCAAAGGTCGGTCAGCAAACTCTTCTGTAAAGGACAGGATAGTAGCCAGTCACTATGGCACACGCCCGTAATCCCAGTACTTGGGAGGCTGAGACAGGAGGATGGCAGGTTCAAGGTCAGCCTCAGCAAGTTAGTAAGACACTCAGCAATTTAGCAAGATTCTGTTTCAAAATAAAAAAATTAAATAGGGCTGGGAGTGTAGCTCAGAGGTAGAATGCCCCCAGGTTCTATCCCCAAATCCCCAATACAAAAAAAAAAAAGATAATAAACATTTCAGGCTTTGTGAGCCACACAGTTCTGGTTACAAACTCTCCACCCTGCTGTTGTAGGGTGAAAACAGCCACAGACAATATGTGAATATGCAAATGAACGGGCGTGGCTGTGTTCCAATACAAACACGGCTTACAAAAGCTGGCAGTTTTGGCTTGTGGGCCGTGGTGTGCTGGCCCCTGGCCTAAGCAAAAGTACGCCATGTCACAACACGCCTTTTTTAAGCTCAAAATTCACAGCTCTAGCTCTCTAGCTAGAAGTAAAATTTCAAAGTTATACAAGTCTCTTTTTTATAAAAATGTCATTGGTTTGAATTAGTAAATGCCTTCTCTGCACCAGGCATTTAATATGCAGAAATGACAAAGACGGGTCATCGACCTTCTAAAAGGGGACCCTAAGTGAGCTGAGCACCTGCTATAAACCAGCCACTCCACGCGTGTCACCCCATTTATTCCTCCCAACAATTCTACCAGGCTGGCACTATTCTCCTCATTGGCAGTTAAGAAAACTGAGGTTCCGGGGACAAAGTGGCTTGGCATAGGCCACACAGCCAGAAATCAGCAGAGCTAGGGTTCAGACCCAGCTCTGACCAACTCCAAAGCCAGGGCTGTGTCTCCCCGGCGGATGGTCTCACGGTCAGTCCAGAACAACTAGCCCTGTTTCATTAAAATGTGTGTTTGTGACGGGGTTCACTTCACACCATCAGACCTGACAGTGTCTCCCAGCCCTGCGCCACAGGAAAGGGGGGACCTTCTCCTTCTGCCTTCTGGAAGGTCAATGTCACTTTTCCGTCTGCCAACAGAGCCGCAAAATGGATCCGGATCCGAGAGAAACTGCCAAGATAAACCTCTTCTCAAAATGTGACCCGGGGCTCTGGGGAGGTGGGGAGTGTTGCTATTATTTAATCACATGCAAAGTAACTTTTAGGAGGAATGTGCCTTTCTGGTTGAACATTGATTGAAGCCCATCTTCCTGACCAAAGAGTTAAATCAGCCTTTCAGACAGGTGATTGAAGCCATGCTGGCAGTCGATTTGGTTTCTCTCAAACCCGCCCTTGGGAGAAGGGAGCTAAGAGCTTCCTGCTATCTCAAGAATCATCAAATTAAGGAGAAGCTGCGGCCGACAGGGAGCCTGAGAGGCTGTTTCAGCCCCAGCCTCTGGCTGCAGCGGATTCAGAAGAGGCTGTGGGTCTCCAGGGGCCAGGAGCAGTGGCTCCCACCTCTCCGGCCCAGGAAGCTCCTCCTTCCTGCCAATATAATGCCTTTTGTTGCAGGTTAGCTTTGCAGAAAGAAACCCATGCGTTTTCAGCAATAAGTGGGGCATGAAGGTGGCTGCAGCTTGGAGGAAGAGATAGGGGTCTGCAGGAGCACTGAACCAGGCAGGGACCCGGACCTGGGAGGCTGTTGCAGCAGGAAAAACCGGGGAGCCGTGACAATGTGCCCAGCCAGCCGGGTTTCTGCACAGCAGCCACGGGGTATACTCCCATCCCCATCCCCTCCTGGCCCATCTGAGACCCAGTCTCTGGGAATCCACCCCCCGGGGAGGATCTGGGTGGAGCCAAGGACTTTCCAAACCACTGGGAGCATTCCAAGTTCTCCTTTGGGAACAGTGGATTCCCGGGGACAGCCAACGACATGCTTCATCAGCCTCTTCTATCATCTGCTTTATCCCCGTAAGACTCTCATCACCTGGCCCCTCCCCAGGGCCACTTCTCCCTCTTCTCCAAAGACAATGTCAAAACACTTTAGAGATTAAATGAAAGCTGTATCCAGAGCATGATCAGCTTAGCTCGGCCAGGAGCTTCCTGCCACTCCTGCCACCATCGAGGCTCCCACACCAAAGATACTTTCCCAGTCGGCAGGGAGAGAAGCAATAAAGCCCCAGAGCAGCAGCCTGAAGGAGGTCCAGGGGTGGCCTCCTCCGGAGGGAGCAGCCATCACCTGAGAACTTTGAGGAGCAGCCTGAATGCAGGTTTAGAAGGCATCTTGCCTACAGACAGGTGACCTCCTGGGGACTGGCTTCCCCATGTTACCCTCCACATGGCCAGGTCTGTGATGTGGGTGCCACCTGGGACACAAGCAAAAGCAGCCCCCTTGCTCCACCCCAAAGTTGGATTGGCCAAAAGCGAATCAGGCATCGGACCTGGGGGACCTAAGTGATTCTGGCAGAATGAAACTAGATAGAATGGATGCACCTGCCCAGAAGGGGGTGGGGCCTTCTTCATCTTCGGACCTCAGTAACTTCCTCTGGGTCTGGCTCTGTGGAAATGAGAGGGAGAGGTGGGAAAAGGGAGGGAATCTGGAAGGGAAAGAACTCAGAAAGCACGCTGAGTCACACTGGAAACTGAATCAAGGATGCTCAAGGCCCTGGGTTGTATCCTGAGGACCCCCAAAAAGACAGACAAAAAAAATGAATCGAGAGGCAATGCAGATTCCTCAGAGCACCCGAGAAGCAAGATACTAACCACCAAGCTCTTATATGTGCTGGGTGCTGTCCTAAGCGCTTTATGAATATTCATTCATTCATTTAACCCTCCTAACAACCCTATGACAAATGCTATTGGTTTCTTTCTGTTTAGGGGTTTTGTTTTGTTTTTTGTTTGTTTGTTTTTGTTTTGGATACTAGGGATTCAATCTAAGGGCATTCTACCTCTGAACTACAATCCCACCCTTTTTATTTTTTTATTTTGAAATAGGGTCTCACTATATTGCTGAGGCTGTCCCCAAACCTGCAATCCTCCTGTCTCAGTCTCCCAAGTACTGGGATTACAAGCATGCGGCACCACGCCCAGCTCAAAAAGATATTTATATGCCCATGTTCAGAGCACCATTATTCATAGTAGCCAAAAGGTAGGCACAACCTGGGTACCCATTTATGAATGCATGGATCAACAAAATGCGGTCTATACATACAATGGAATGCTATGCAGCCTGTAAAAAGGAAGGAAATTCTGAGTTATGCACTACCACGCCCAGCATACAAGTGCTATTGTTAATCTCATTTTATAGATGAGAAAACTGAGACCTTGCCCAGGATCACCACAACCAGTAAACTGCGGAGCGGGGCTTTAAATCCACATTCTTCCCAAGAGCAGGGCTTAGGTCTATTTTATTCGGTCTAATAGTAGTAGGTCTAATAATAGTAGGTCTAATTTATTCAAATACATAGTAGGTGCTTGATAAATTTACTGAATCCCCAAATGAATGAAAGGACACGGGATGATTGACACAGGCTCAAACTACCTCCAAAGAGACCCGCGAGGACCCAGCAGGTGCCTGCTCCCACCGCTGCGAGGAGGAAAAGACAGCGCAGGGTCCACTCCCTGCCTGGGCCTTCTGCACCAGGGCTGATCTCCCTGGGCCCCAAGCTTTGATGAGCCCCCAAAAGATCCTAGAGGTGGACTTGAACCCTTCCTCAGGTCCATGGGAACAGGAGCCTCTGCCTCCCTATGGCTTCCCCTGCCCCCTCCGCCTCTGTGGTTGGAGACTCCAATTAATTATGCCGTGTAATTAGATAAAGAATATTCATTTTTCATTAATGACGGTAAACTCTTGCTCTGTGGCTGAGTTCCTTACGTTTTAATTAAGCGGGGCTCCTGAAAGCCGCGTGGCTGCTCTGCGAGTGCGCCCTCATAATGAACAGTCACTTAGAATTTTAAGAAGTGAAGGATTCCTTCCCCAAGTTAATTACCTCAAAATTAGCTTAATCACAGCTCATTTAAACTTATCTAAACAACAGCGCAAGGAGTTCCAGGAAACAGAGGTTCTGACTTTGCTTGTTAGAGTCAAAAAAAGAGGCAATAACATAAAAGTCCCCTCTGCTGGGTGGCGGTGACCCCCTGGCCCAGTGGCTGAAGCTTGCATGGAGCTGGAATGTTCCTGGGGTCACAGGCTTGAACTGGGCACAAGAGCATTTGGCCTCCTCTGGAACCTGTGGCCCATCTGTGACTGCCTGGGGTCCTGGGGGGTGTGGGGTGCTGGAACCCCCTCTCCTGGCTGCTCTCAGAGGGAGAACAAAGCCCCAGGCCTGGCTGCCTCCCTGTTTGCTCAGGTCACACCTGCTGCTGTGGCCAGGTGGCCCCTCCCCAGAAGTCATGCCCAGACCAGAAGGTCAGAACAGAGGAGGGGAGGGGACCAGGCGCTGGAGAAGCCCCTGCTCTGGGGGCCAGGAAGTCCATGGGCAACTCTCTGCAGACACGCCACTCCCAATGCAATGCCTGGCACACCGAGGGCACTCTCGCTATGCATCGAGTGAAAGAAGAAATTAGTGGCCAGCAACTGCGTGGCCCGGGGATGCAGAACTGGGATCCATGGAGAAACTGCCTGATCTGAGGTCCCTACAAGAAAGGATTGACTTCTGGTAAAATCAGCCCAGGCTATCCCCAAGGAAAGTTTATCTGTGCCTCCCTGTGTGCAGGCACTGGGCTAAATCCTTTGCATCCAGTGTCTCACTTAATCCTCACGGCAGCCCCACGAGGACGATTGGTATGCACATGTCACAGGTGGGAAACTGAGACACAAAGAAGTCAGCACCAATGTTGCACTGGTAATAAATGTCAGGATTTAAGCCCAGACTGGCAGGTTCCCAGCCTCTCTAGGAAGAATAAGTTCCCTCTGGAAGAACCCTGTATTGCAAAGGAAAAGAAGAGAGACTGTCACTCAGGGATCCCCATCCTGTTGTAGGTTAGAAAGGATTGGGGCATCTGGCATTTCCACCTTCAGTGGGTGGGGGGAGGAGGGGACACTGGCCAACCCCGGTCTGGTTTGGAACGGTGAGACTGGAGTCAGCCCTGCAGATAAGCACTGGCCGGCCTGTAGGCACTGGGCAGGACAGCGGGAGGCTGCGGCTGCCCTGCTGCAGAGGGGTCCCCTGAGTGGAGGAGGCTGGGAAATTATTTACCTGCCTCCTCTGTTCCGCACAATTGGCTTTCCTTTGCCAACTCCCTGCAGGGGCGGGAACGCTCGAAAAGCCTGGAAGGTGCCGCAAGCCATCATAAAAGGCTTCCAAAACTGAGAGGCCACCTCCCGGTGTAGAGATAAATAGCTCTGGCAGCCTGCGCTCCCGGTCCCTTCTGCTCACTCCCAGGTCACCCTGCTCGCCAAAGGACCCTGCAGCTCCTGGCAAGGGTCCAGAACTTCCCAGCCATTACCTGTCCCCTCCTCCACAGCTCCCCCCCCCAGAAGAGGTGGCACCACAGCAGAGACACCGTGTAATTCCGGCTGTCACTGCCCTAATTACACCCCACAGTCCTCCCGCCAGCGCCGTGCGCCCCGTGCTGCCTGCATAATGGGCCTTTTTTAAAAAGACACTCTCTCCTCTTCACAGCTGCCTTTTGAAGGCGAACAATCTCACACAATGTCGCTTAATGACAGCACTGCCTCACTCTAGCGATCCTGCCCGGCCCCCAGCCCCCTTCCTCTCTCGCTCTCTAGCTCTCTTGCTCTCTCTCTCTGTCTCTTTTTTTTTAACTTGATAATCATCATAATTGTCATAATCACCCTGGAGTTAAGAGAAGCTACCTGGGACATTTCCATCAATTACCAAGTGACCTAATAAAAGGTCAGGATGGTCTGTGTGCACGGGAGGCTGCAGGGAGGGGGGGAGGATGCACAACCACACATGAGCGGCTCAGGAATGCGCATGCACACACCCCACACATGCACCCCAGGCCCAGGGCTGACAATGAGGAAGGCAGAGACAAAGGCAATTTCCTCCTGATGCTTTAGAACAAAGAGCCGGGGCAGATCCTCCAGAGAGACCCCACAAACACAACCCCTTAAATTACAAGAATCCCTCTTCCCTGGCCAAAGCACAGCACAGGGAGCTTCAGACTATGGATGTTAGGGGCCAGTCCCCTTAATCGGAGTCCCTCTTAGCCCCTTTCTGCCTCCCTATTTAATCTTTCAGAGCCTCACCAGACTCATCTGGCAAATGGGATAGCAAATCAATCCACCATAAGAACTAAATGTTGTGACCATATTATCTGCAATCATCTCTCTCTAGGTTGCTTTCTGTTCTAGTGTATTAATGTGCTTCCTTCCCAGCATTTACAGCAATCTGAAAATGCATTACACATAAATATATATGTATTTGGGGAGGTACTGGAGATTGAGCCCAGGGGCATTCTACCTCTGAGCTACACTACCAGTCCTTATTTATTTATTTATTTATTTATTCATTCATTTATTTATTCATTTTTATTTTGAAACAGGATCTCGCTTAGTTGCTGAGGCTGGTCTTGAACCTGTGATCCTCCTGTCTCAGCCTCCCAAGTACTAGGATTACAGGCATGCGCCACCACGCCTGACTTATATAAATGTTTTTAATGCACACCTCCTACCCCATAGCTATCAAATCATTGAGGGCTGCTTTATTGACATCTAGAATGTGGGAGGCTGAAGAACAAACTATAGAGCTAAACTTGCTGAGTTCAAATCCTGATGCTGCCCTCTAGCAGCCATGTGACCTGGAGTAAATTCCTCAACCTCTCTGGATCTTACTCTTCCACATTCCTAAAAATGGGAATTATTATTATTATTATTATTTTGCAGTACCGGGGATTGAACGCAGGGGCGTTCTACCCCGGCACTACGCCCCCGGCCCTATTTTTTATACTTTATTTTGAAACCGGGTCTCACGAAGTTGGGGAGGACCTCACCTAAGGAGAGAGAGAGAGAGAGACAGGGAGAGAGAGCAAGAAAGCTGAGGCTGGCCGCGAACCTGGATCCACCGGATCCTCCGGTCTCGGCCTCCCAAAGTACTGGGATTACAAGCGTGCGCCACCACGCCCGGCTTAAAAATGGGAATTATAACAGCACTTACCTCAAGGGTTGTTTTGAGAGTTAAGTAGCATATAATAGTAGTCTCTCATATCCGAAGGAAAGAATATGTTCCAAGACTCCCAGAGGATGCCTGAAACCACAAATATACTATGGTTTTTCCTATATGCACTGCAGCACAGCCACAGAGCACCAGTCAATCTGTCCTTCCATATTTTGTTCCCAGTGCCCCCTTTGCATCACTACTCTTGCTCTTTGGGGCCATTACTGAGTAAAATCAGGATTACTTGAACACAGGCACTGTGGGATCTCAGCAGTGGAGACAGCTCCTCGGTGCTAACGGTGGATAGTGTATACAGCGTGGATACGCTGGACGAAGGGGTGATTTGTGTCCTGAGCAGGAAGAAGCCAGACAGAGAGATTTCATCATGCTTCTCACAACAGCACATGATTTAAAACTTAAGGAATTTTCCCTTTAGTATTTTAGGATTGTAGTTGACCACAGATAACGAAAACTCCAGAAAGTGGAATCACAGGAAAGGGGGACAGCTGTATACACCAGCTGTACTGAGAATGGTGCTGAAGAACAAAACAGTAAGCGCTTGGGTTGTGGCTTTCCCAAACAGTGCCTAACACCGTGCAGACACAATCAATAGTTGTTGAGTGAGTAGCATGGGTACCACTCTTTTGCTATGGCTACCATCTTCATCACTGTTACCGCTGTTATTACAGGGCATGACCCTCACCCACCACACTTCAGGAACTGCTGGCCCCACTGATCAGTTGAGAAGCTAAGGCCAGGATCCCTTGCCACAGAGGTCTCCGTGCATTGGAGCAGCCAGACCAGCCCTGTTCTCCAGGCCTCGTCGCTTCCTTTACACAGAAGCCCACCCCAGCAGCTGGCTGCGGAGGTGTTTAATAAACACAAGCCCCTGTGCAGACACCTGCCCCTCGGCCTGCTAAAGCCCAGAGTCAAATCTGCTTTTGATGTGTTGGGGCCTCCTAGGAGCGGGCTCTGCGATCAAGAAGCTGAGCCATCTGCCACCAGCCTGGGGCTGGTGAGGGGAATTCAAGCCAGCAAAGAGTGGGAAGCAGGGTGTGAAAGGGCTTTGTGCTCCTGCCTTGCCAGGGGCTGCTGTCTATCCAGCAAGGCAGGGGCGGGAGGAAGGGTGGGGCTGCATCAGTCAGCCCTGTCCATCTACCACCCCTGAAGTCCGCCCAGGCCATGGCAAGGCTGGAGCCCCCCACCCCCAGAGGCTAGGACCATGCAGAAGTGGACAGGGCCTTGGCCAGAGCACTGTACCAGGACAGGAAAGTTCTAGATCAAGGGTAGCCAGAAGTAGAACCCAGGGGCCCGCTAACCCAAGCTAACAAATCAGCTCCAAGCAGACACGGTCAAGGTAGGATCTTCAGATGCTCCAAAAACTGAAGAGTTTGGTACCATCTCCTTCCCCCGCTATAAATTTCAAAACAAAATTTAATTTTTCAAAGTGACACGAAAGTTAATAGCACTTACAAAGGTCATATATGTAAAGGTTAGGGTCGTGGACCCTGGAGCCAGGCTGCCTGGATGTAAATCCCAGCTTTGAACACCTCTGTGAACTCCGTGCCTCAGTTTCCTCGTCTTTGACTTGGAGGAGACACGCCAGAATACCTCTCCAGGTGGTAGTGAGGATGAAGGAGATAATATAAATTAAGTGCTTAGAACAAAACCTGTCACAAACTGAAAAGCCATTAAGTAGCATTATTATGGTGCTTTTTGAAGTGAAAACATCTGCTTTTAGGTTTTTAAATTGTGAGATTCTGGACAAGTTCATCAAAGGCAAATCCCGCTCTTTCTGTGCTCAGCTTTGCCTGTGGGTCCTCCCACCCGGGAGCATGGGGAGGATTGAGGTCACTGCTCTGGATAGCACCAGTCCCACCACGACCCTCTTAGGCCATCAGGCACCAGCCAGAGCCTTCCACAGGGCCCCAGGGAGACCATCCACAGAGGAGCATCCACAGGCCCCCTGTGGCCTGGGATCAGTGTCCAGTCACTAAGGGGACAGAAAGACAGGAACCACACCCCTCCTAGACATGGTCCTGGGCCAGCAGGATCCAGCAGGGATCCAGCAGGGGTCCAGTGGAGAGCTGTTTGCCAGAACAAAGCAGGGGAACAACCAGGAAAGTAAGAGGACTGCGAGGGTCCAGCTGTGCTGAGGCTTAAGTCCCTCCTCGCTGGGATGAGCTTGGCCCCAGGGACCGAGAAAGGGGGCTGTGCCAGGCACCAGCTACAGAGGAGAAGCTGCAGGCTGCCGTGGAGGAGGTGCTGTGCTCCGCCTTCCACCAGGGCCCCTTTGGAGCAGCAGATGCAACCCAGGGGACTTCCCTCTGTCTTCAGGTGCAGAGAGAATCAGAGTTGTAGAATCACTCTTGGATTGACATAGTAATTAAGTACTCAGAAAAGGAGGAATATCTCCACAAGCAGCCCCCGGGCTGCAAGCCCAGCCGGCTGTCTTTGGGAACTGCTCCTCTCTGTGACTGGAGCCACCGGAGCTTCCTCCACCCCACCAGCCACGGGCGTGGGGAGGAGGCACCTCACCCTGCCAGGGCCAGAGTCACCCTCCAGAAACTTGGAATAGAGGGAGGCATTCAGCTCCTCCTGAGACATCGGGCATTGTTCCCCGTAACCCCCAGAGCTGAAGCAGCCAAGCTCTCTGCCACGTGGGTCAAGGGAGCAAAGAAAGGTGGTGTGCAGAGGAGAGAAGGGGACACGGATGTAAAGACAGGCAGCGGGAGAGAGACGAGAACAGTGCTGGCGGATCGCTAGCTGCCGGTTCAGGTCCTTTCCTGAGGACCTGCTATGTCCCCCCAGGGAGCGCTCAGCATCCTTCGAATTCCCTTTATGACTAGAGACTTTGAGAGGGTTTCTCCTCCTTCAATGGAGACATTTAACCAGTACGTTTCCCATTCTCTCTGACACCATTAAGCTTAAAGCTTAAATTCCATTTTTTTTTTCCCTTTGGTGCTAGGGATTGAACCCAGGGGCCTTCTACCTCTGAGCTATACCCCCAGCCCTTTTTATTTTTGAAACTGGGTCTCGCTAGGTTACTGAGAGTCTCCCTAAGTTGCTGAGGCTGGCTTCGAACCTGCAATATGCCTGTCTCAGCCTCCCAAGTATTGGGATTACAGGTGTGTGCCACAGCGCCCTGCTTAACTTTCATTTTAATGTACTAACACTGTGTACATTCGCTTCTCGTGCATTCTGTTTTCAGAAACAAAATGTAAGAAGGGATGGGGAGTATTTCTTAAGCAATCCGAATGAATCCCTCTGCTCCCTGTGGCCTGATATTACCTTGATACTACTCTCAAAGAAAGTCTGGCGGCCAAAAGCAATTAAAAAGGAATTTTGACCTTTCCTTGGATCTCGCGAAGCATTGTGTAAAGGATCCAGCTCAAACACCGTTGACTCTTCAAAACTCCTTTCCTCTTTTCTCTTCCTTTCCCCAGAGACTTGCATCCTCCAAAGCTGACCATTTGTACCCGGCTCTCCCCTTCTCCCCTCTCCTCTACTTCCACCGGCAATTCATCAGGTAAATGTTTGAGGCTTTCATTTGCTGTTGTTGTTGTTGTTGTTCTCATTTCTCTCTACCCTCCTTTTCCACCACAAAGAAGAGCCAAAGGGATGGCAGCTCCACCCTCCACCCCGTCCCACCCCTCAGTCCCCTCTGCCTGGTTTCACAGATTGTGGCTCCCTGGAGACCTGAGACCCAGGCTAGAGGACAGAATGCTCCTTAGCAGAGGCGGGGGAAGTGGGGCACCGAGAAGTCTCCCCATTGGGTGCGGGTGGGAAAGAGCAGCAAGCTCTCTGGGAAAGAGGTCCCAAGCCTGGCTTGTTGCCCTGCCCCGCTGAGTGTCCTGGGGATGCGCTTCTGTACCAGGAGCAGCGGCTGACCAAGGTTTGCCTTTTCTTCTCCTTGGGGCAGATGCAGAGCTGCCAATTCCCCTCTATCCCACACCCCCAAGACACACCAGCCCTCACCTCCAGTGACCCAGGGGCCCCCCCGGCTGCCATCACACAAGGCCAAGTGTGTGTGTGTGTGTGTGTGTGTGTGTGAGTGTGTGTGTGTGTGTGTGTGTGTGTGTGTATGTGTGTTACTGGGGATTGAACACAGGGGCGTTCTACCTCTCACCTACACCCCCAGCCCTATTTTATTTTTTATTTTGAAACAAGGTCTCGCCAAGTTGCTGAGGCGGACCATGAACCTGTGATCCTCCTGTCTCAGCCTCCCAAGTACTGGGATTATAAGCGTCCAGGCCTGACTCAAGGTCAAGTCTTTACAGCTCGCAGGTCCCCTTCTCTGCAGCCACTGGCCACCAGTCCAGAAGTTCCTCCAGGTCACCTCTGAAGCCACTCTCACCACCTTCCTGGGCCACAGACTTCCACCTGGACCCTTCCCGCTAGTGCCAGCCAAACTCCCGGCCTGTACCCTGCCATCTCCATGCACACTCACGCGCCACACATGCACACTGGCAGGCCATGCACACCCATGCACACAGAGACTGATCTTCCTTCTACCAGAAGCTCCACTTCCACTCTCCTCTTTCAGTGGCTCCCACTGCCCAGGGGACCCTGGTGTCTTCTATGTCCAGGGCGCTGCACATTTTGGCCCCTTTCCCAGTCAAGCCTCCCTGACCCAAGCCCTTCAGCCCGACTCAGCTCACTGGTCACATTGTGAAACCCTTGCGTGGCTGGCTCCCACCTGCATCTGTAATTCTGGCTGAGCCTACACGCTCCCCAAGCCCACGGCCCACTCTGGGCATGCAAATGTGACTGAGGCACTTCCCTTATCCCATGGCACTTCACCCTAATTGTAAGATCTCCAGGGAAAGCACTTGGTTCTTCCAGACTTCAGGAGATACCAAAACCCACGTACAGTGGTGCATGCCTGAGGCAGGAGAATCGCAAGTTCAAGGCCAACCTGGGCAACTTAGTGAGACACTGTCTCAAAAAAAAAAAATTTAAAGGACTGCCAATGTAGCTCAATGGTAGAATATTTGCCTAGCATGCACAAGGCCCTGGGTTCAATCCCCGGCCCAGAAAAAAAGAAAAAGAAAAAGCTACCAAAAAAGGAAAACAATAAATCTAGTACAATGCCATTTCTCCATAACAAACAAGCAAATAAAAATCCCATGCTGGTGTGTGTGTGTGTGTGTAAGTGAGTAGATATGTGTATATGTGTTGCACATGCACACACAGAAAAAATGGTCTAGAAAGACACAGTCAAACCTTTGACATTGTTTCCAAAGTCTGGGGTAAGGAGAAAGGGTTATAGAAAAACTTTCAGTTTTGACTTTATATTTCTTTAGTATTTGAATTAATTATTGCAAGCATGTATCACTTTTGTAATTTTTTCCCTTAAAAAAAAAAGAGCACTTTAGAGGGAACCAGATGAGCTTGGCTCCAGTCCCGGCTCTCCCACTAACTCATGTGGCCTTAGCCAAGTCCCTTCCCCTCGCCTGCTTCTCTGTCCCCTTCCATATCATAAGGCCTGGCCCTAGACAGTGGTTTTCAAAGGTCCCCAGGCAGCTGTGTGGGGTGAGAGGACATGAGGAGGCTGGCTGCAGCTCTTTGTCCCCGTATCACTCTCAGCTCGCCCTTTTTTTAATCCCTTTTACATATTAAATTCCCAGTTCTTTAGCTGGGCATTTGGAAACCCCCATAGTAAGTAATGAGGGACTCCAGGTGTGTCTTGGATGAGAACAAATCAGGTCTAAAAAAGAAGGCCCCGCCGGGTATGGTGGCGCACGCTTGTAATCCCAGTACTTGGGAGGCTGAGACAGGAAGATCCGGGTTCACGGCCAGCCTCAGCTACTTAGTGAGGCCCTCCGCAACTTAGTGAGACCCTGTTTCAAAATAAAGAATAAAAAAATAGGGCTGGGGGTGTAGCCCGGAGGTAGAACACCCCTGGGTTCAATTCCCAGTACCACAAAAAAATAAAAATAAATAATATTTAAATAAATAAGAAGGCCCTTTACATTGCTGGTGAGGATGCAAAATGGTGGCAACCACTGTGGAAAACAGCAAAACAACAATGAAACAGAGTTACCATATAACTCAGCAATTCCACTCCTGGGCGTTTATCCAAAAGAACTGAAAATGGGGGCACAAACACACACTTGTACACACACCGCAGCACTATTCACAATAGCCACAAGGTAGACACAACTCAAATGTCCATCTCTGGATGAATGAACAAACAAAATATGGTAGATCCATACAATGGAATATTATTCGGCCCAAGGTGCCTGGATTCGCAGGAGGGTGACTTGAGGGTCGGTCCCCGCCAAGGCGAACTTGCTGATGGTCCAACAGTTACTGAAAGCCCCCAGTGCCAGTGCTGGGCCTCGGGCCCTGGGGACCCAGGCACCTCCCTGCATGGTGGGCACAGCTGAGCAGAGGCCGGGAGGGAAGCTGGCAGTGCGGCTGGCAGTGGGACTGAGCCTCCCTTCCTTTCCCCTTCTGGAGCCTCCCCTTCTGAGCCTCCCTTCCTCCCCTTGCAAGAGGGAACGCTGTGAGGACCTGTGACCTCCCACCCGTGCCAGCCTCCCTGGCCCTACCAAGTTCCCCACACCTAGGAGTGAAGAGAGGCTGAGATCTGGCGAGGCTCCCTGTACCCAGCACGTGCCCGGCCCTGGTGCAGGCCTGCAGGCCTGTGGGCAGGCTGAGCCATCCTAGCCCTCAGGGTCACAAGAGAGAGCCGTCACTCAGTGAGCAGGTGGGGCTGGGCCTCTAAAACCCAAACTCCCCACACCAATCCACTGCCCAGCATGTGACTTTCAGGGGCCAGGGGCTGTGTGTTGTTCTCCTCCTGGCCCCCAATGCCAGCAGGAGTCTAACTCAGCTCATGTTTAATGTAGCTGAGAGTTTAGATCCTGGAGCCAACCGGTCTGGGTTCTAATACAGACTCTACCACTATTCACTGTGCGACTCTGGGCTAGTAACTTCAATTCTCTGAGCCTTGGTTTTCTTGCCTGTAAAACACAACTAATAATAGCACTCTTCTTGAGCCGGGCGTGGTGGCACATGCTTGTAATCCCAGTACTGGGGAGGCTGAGACAGGAGATTTCAGGTTCATGGCCAGCCTCAGCTACTTAGTGAGGCCCTCTGCAACTTAGTGAGACCCTGTTTCAAAATGAAGAATAAAAGCCGGGCGTGGTGGCGCACGCTTGTAATCCCAGTACTTGGGAGGCAGAGACCGGAGGATCCGGGTTCGCGGCCAGCCTCAGCTACTTAGTGAGGCCCCTCCGCAACTTCGTGAGACCCAGTTTCAAAATAAAGGATAAAAAATAGGGCTGGGGGTGTAGCTCGGAGGTAGAATGCCCCTGGGTTCAATCCCCGGTACCG
>PVJS01048592.1:0-14993 GCA_004027185.1 Glis glis
CCCCGACTTTATTTTGCCCAGTCCTTATATACCTTCCTAGAGCATCAGAAAAAGATACAAAGTCCTTTCACCATACAATGTTAACATTTGTCTGGGCAAACAGAATGTTCCCAGACAACCTTCTCCCCCCTCCCGGGTCAAGTCTCTCCTCTGAGAACATTTAGCTGTTGTGAAAAACACAGCACACTTATCAGCAGGTCTCAACCTGCACCTTTGGTTGAGCTTGTACCTCTCAGGGCTATATCTACAACTCTAAACTATGGAAATAGCTCTCGACAAATATACACTAGGCTTTTACCCTCCTGTCAATCAGATACCTGTGCATAAATCACCTTTCCAAACCAACCTTTTCTAAAATAAGACCACATTCTGGTTTTCTTCCTCCACCCTCCCTTTACCCCACTTTTCTTGTACCTATCATCAACTGATACATATATTTTCTAATTTCTTGCCATGACATGTATGTACGTAATGTGTATGGGCTTTCCATATTTTATGCATTCAATATTTTTGAGTAATTAGTGGGCAATGTTATAGGCGCATCAGAGATTTTGCTTTGGGTAAAATTTAGACTAAAGATTAAAAATTGGTGATGATATCATGGGTCACATACTACAAACTATTCTTATTATTTTGTAAGTATGAAATCTTATAGTAATAACAGCTAATTATTGGCATACTTCATGCGCCAGGAACTTAGCATATTGCTTTACAGGCATGAATTCATGTAATACAATGGTAATTCTATAGGGTGGATACTACTACTATATTTCATTGATTTAAAGATATACATTTTCACATTTAGCCTTTTAATATATATAAATTATAAAAATTAAAATCAGAACTATTATTATCTTAAACACTTTATAATGTGTTTATGTGGATAAGGAAAATTTTAAAAAGGAAAAATTGAAGAGAATGTGTTTGTTTAAATAAAATAATAAACTTGTTATATGTAGCTTGTATTAATATATGTAGCTTTTCACAAAAATATGTAGCTTTTCACAAAAATCTCTAAGATGTGAGCATATACTTGCAATAGTACTGTTTCTGGGTTTTCTCTGGATTTTTTTAAGAAAAACAAGAGCTTATGATCCTCCAAAAGAAAGAACACTTTCCCCATCACCCATATCAGGTATAATATGTGAAACATCATTTTTCCTGTGCTAGTGTGAGATATGGCCACGTGAAAGAGTAATTGGATAAGCCAGGATTATGTGTCCTTAGGTTGTTTTCCAAGATAATAAGGTAAAAACAAGGGCATATAGACAAGGATGATTTCTAAGTAGGACAACAAAGTTAAATTCCAGAAATCCAAAGTAGGTAAGGCTAAAATATAGAGAATTACTATCAAAATAGCTGAACAAGGTAGAAGATGCTATTAGAATCAAAGATCAGGGTGGATTTTAACAGGACCAAACTATAAAGAGTGCAGAACAGATTCTGATAATTTAGATGCCAGCCAGGATTCAGACAAGACAATAGAAGAACAAGTCCAAATGAGGGATGAGTTTAAATTTTGAGACTGAAAAGAAATAATTGTGCCCCAAAAGGATGAAGCAGGGGTAATTTTTTAATTGTGCAACACAGCTGTGTACCCCACAACCTCTGATTTAGGAACAGTTAAGTCTCTGAGATACTGTCTGTTTGACAGGGAAAGGATACTGGTGACTGTGCTTCCATGGGTCCTCCTGAGGCACTAATAATTCTAACAACCAATATCAGGCTAATGAAACAGAGAAAATTAAAAATCCACTGAGAGACCCATGTGGATGTCAAGCATAATCTTTGATGAACATCTCCTCACAAACACATGTTAACGTGATACACAACATGGGTCTCTGGAGGATCCAAATGACAGATTACCACCATGTGTTCAATAATCCAAGCGATGACATTCTGTCAAGACTTTCCTAATTAGAGTCCTGTATTTATGATAGAGCAATAGTGGAAGGCCATTTTCAGCTATAATCCCTGTTGTTTTGTAGGCCGGCCATTCAGTTTCCAAACAGAGCTGCTTCCAGAAAAAATAAAAATAAAAAAGTAATATATAAGATTGAAATGATCAAGTAAAAATGGTAATATGCAGAAATATTAATTTATGAAGTCTTTCTTTTGACATAAAAATATATTAATGAACACAATCACAATTGGCAACCCCGACTGAATGATTTCATTAAGAATAAATTCTCATGAAGCATTGTCTTAGTTGTTATCAGGTTTTTTCTTTAATAAATAGCTTAGCAATTAACTGCTGCATCTACACAGCAGTGGTGATCGATGTAGATAATGTAGCCTCCAAGTTCCTGACATCTCTATGTATTCATTAGATAAATGCTAGTTTATTCACAACACTTTAAAAGGGCAGCACTAAGTCAGAGTAAGATTGTTGATGCAGCATTTGAAATGTTGACTGCAGCTTTAAGCTGCTGCTTGGGGATATCTTTAGCATCTGACTGCAGCTAACCTCTATCGAATGTTTATTATTTGCCAGTGCTTGAAGACATTGATATATTTTATCTCATTTAATCCATACATCAACCTTCTGAAGAAGTATTACTTTCCTTCATTTCACAGATAAGGGAAGTCAAATTAGAAAGCTAAATAACTTGTCCAAGGTCACACAATTACATGGAAACAACAGAAAAGTGCATCTTGCAGGGGAAAAGGGAGAGGAGGGAGAGATTTAGATAAAGGAAAAATTTGCTGGAAGAATCTAGTAGAATCCATATGCAAAATTCATGCCCATACTTTTTGTGGAAGTAAATCCCAATGTGGATTTGTTTTGTTTTCAATGTGTGATTGCACCAATGAAAGTATTTTTAAAAAGACAGATGGACAGAAGGAAGGAAGGAAGGAAAGAAGGAAAACATGTCTAAACTAAAAAAAAAAAAAAAAGATTTTGTCAACACCCAAATCTTGAACCATGGTTATCAGGCAGTTATTTTCTGTAAAGGTATAACTAAAATAGGATTGGAATATTTTCATTACGAAACTTGCTTGCATTGTAGCACTTGCATCATACTATGTTTAGAGTAAGAATTTGTGAGAGGGGGGAACTATCAGCCCAGAGGCCAGGAGACCCACGCAGCCAGAAGCATGAAAGCTCAGCCAGGAGTTTCTGCTTTTGGAGGCAGAGGTGGCCTCGTCAGGGAGACTGGGCATCAGGCTGCTTTGACAACCTGCCATTCAACGTGGGAATTGTGACGCTCCCCTTGCTGTGATCCATGCTCACCAGGCAGGCTTCTGTTTCTAATTTTTCTCCATGAATATCACATTTAATAGGAAAGATTCCACTGACACAAGCATTCTAGTGTGCTTGCCTTAGCATTCCTGCTGTGGATGAATAAATCGCAATTAGGAGATATGTCAATTTCTTTCTACAAGCTTCATATTATGATCCATCTCCTGAAAGGTAGATCCGTTTTTAGTGTGCTGATGAACCAGCATAAAAATAAGGGGACCACACTCCATACATGATGGATTCACCAGATAAGTATATCCCTAGCTGCATCCCTGACCTCTTCTACCCAGTGAATGCTGCATACAACCACAGTACAACTCTGTCTGTCAGGGGAAAATTAGTCCAAGGATAAGTCCATTTTCAGAACTTGCTGTTTCTTGCTACCCAAACTATCCCTCCCATAATTCACTCTTCCAAATAGCATGTAAGAATTTAAAAGGAAATAAATCAGTAATCAGAACTGGAAAAATATCATACAACAGAAAACCCTAATAAATATATTTAATATATAAAACAAAACATTTCCCTGAGCTAAATCCCAGGCATTCCATGATATACTGGTGTTTTAGTTGCTTCTGGAACTTCAATAATTATACTCTTTAAAAAGACAACTATTACCCCGTGCTAAGCTGATAGGTATTAACTCCATCGTACAATGAAAAGAACCAGAGATGGATAATTTTAGAGATGGAGTCAGGAACAGGTTAGATGAATCAGGAGCATCTTGTATGCCAGAATGTAAGGAACGTCTCAGAAGACAGAAGGATGGGAATATGTCAAGGGAGCCAATCAGAAAGAACTCCTCCTGGCCAAAGCTGGAACAATTTGATCAACAAAACAAATGATAGTATCAGATAATAACGCAAAGTGTAAAACAAATATCCCAAGCTCACACTGATATAAATAAATGACCAAATCTATAAACCAAGCAGGAAAAGAGACCAATGTTTCTTACAGAAGAAGGTCAATTTATTTATGCTCCAGGAGGTAGAACTTAACCTGCTGCCAATTTTGAGTGTGGGCTACACCTAGTGACTTGTTTCCAAAGACTAGGGTGGGGAAAGGGTGCAACTTTACTGTGGAAAAACCTGGAAAACACTATGTTGGTCCAGGTGATTAACAGTAGCATCATCACTAATATATCATGGTAGTAGGGTATAGCATTGAGGAGATGTGATGAGAATTCTCCTCTAGAAGTCTTTAGCCCCAAACCCAATACACCAGTCAAACCATGAGAAAAACATTAGACACATTGAGGGATATTCAACAAAATACTCTGCAAAACTGGCAAAGTCCTAACAATCAAGGGAAGATGAAGTGGCTGTCGCACAGTGGAAGAAACTAAGGAAACATGACTAAATGCAGTGTGGTACCTGGAGAGGGTCCCGGAACAGAAAGCAACACTGGGGACAACTAGCGAAAGCTGGAAGAAGTCTGGAGTTCAGTAAACACTATTGAACCAATGTTGCTTTCCTAGTTGTGACTTAGGTACCTCCATAATGTTAGATGTTAACCTTGGGGGAAACTGGGGGAAATAGAATCTTGAACTCTCCATACTCTTTGTAATTTTTCTTTAAATCAAAAAAGTATTCTTTATAAAGCTAAAAGTTAAAAAAGAATTATTGTTTTCTTAATATCAGGGCTCTATAATGTTCTTGAAAGGTATGTCATGAAAAATCCTGCACCAGATGGATTTTAACATTTCTAATTGTTCTGGGGTCATCAAGTCTCCTTGAAAAGATTGCCTTCAGATTTAAGCAACATTGCAATTCAATCAGATGCCATTTCTACCCCCTCTCTGCTCCGGATCCTGCAAGGCACATGCTCTCTGACCTCAATTACAATAGCAGGAGCCCTTTTGATCTGGCTCCTTACTTCCCAGTAAAGGCTAATCCTAGTAGTAAAAATAGAGAGCAAATCAAGGGAAACAAGACCAGTGAAATGATCTTATACGTGCTCAGCTTAGTCTGGAAGAAAAGAAACAAGGTATGTTTTGAGAGGCTGCCCCCTGAGAAGCTGGGCTGTGATGAAGAATTATTTATTCATTCAGTACTCTATCTAATAAAAATATATTGCTGGCCCATTGTGAGGTACCTAATCTAGAAATTGAAAGGATAAAGCTCCTGTTATCATCCAAAAGGAAGTCACAATCTAGGGGGAGAAACAGAACAGGAGAAGGAGGATTAAAGTCCACTAATAAGTGCTAGAAGGGCCAATTCCAATGTTTGTGCCTAGGAAAAAAAATGCTGGATGCTGCCTCAGTACATCCCCTCTCCCTCCACTACTCGTGATTAAGAATCCGGTCACCATTCCAGACCCATGGAGGAAAAACTCATCTTCAGATTAAACAGCTGCCTCAAAAATCTTCTCCCCTTTTTAAGAAAGCCATTACTTAATAGTAATTTCTCTGTCTCACTCAAATATTGTCCCTGCTACAACTTTCTGGGCCTTTGTTACTTAATCATTTTATGCCCATTTACAAGTAAGTCACCATAATGACCCAACAGAATAGACTTATCCTTAAAAGGAAATTTATAATTCCTAAAGGTTTCTAAATGAAATCCCTAAATAAGCTAACAATGTGTTTTTGCCAGTCCTACACAGACTCTTTATGTCCCTCGACTTTGCAATTTGTACATAACGTGTTACCTGACTAGTACCTCCCAGGAAGAGAAAGCCACCAGCCCTATATGGAATTATTTCCTATTAAATCAATTTTACTAAGGAATAAAACACTCAATTGTGTATTTCAGTAAGCTTTGACAATTGAATATACTTATGTAGCCACCATGATAATAGTAATAGAGAACATTTTTCCAGAACCCTGAAAAGTTCCTTCCTACTCCTGGCAATCACTTTGATAATTTGCATATTCTGGGAAGGGAAGCAGATAACAGACAGGATTAGCCATGAAAGAGATTTAAGGGGAATGCTGTGAAAGATGAAGGAAAGAGAATCCAGAGACCTCAAGACCCAGAGGATCAGTGTGGCTCTGACATCTAAAACAAACAGGAGATTAGGAAAGGGTATAAAAAGAGGCTTAGACTCTGGTGCATTACAAGAAAGGTTTGGCCAGGCCAAAACCCTCAGGCTAGTCCTGGCTACTTTCTATGGGGGAGTCCTGTGTCTCCCTAGAAAGGGGCCTAAATCAGTACATCCTGAGTGCCCAGCCCCTGGCTGGGTGTTATATTCCATTGAAAGCTGTCACAGTAAGTTTATCCAGTCACCTGTTGCTGGATATTTGCATTGTTTCCAATTTGGGGCTATTTAAAAATAAAATGGCTGTGAACATTTAAAGACAGCTCTTTGTGTAAACATAAGCTTCCATTTCTCTTGGGTAAATGTTTAAGAGCAGGATTGTTGGGGCATTTGATAGGTAGTATATAAGAATCAGTCAATTTTTTTTTCTTAAGTGTTTAAGTCATTGTCATTTTTATAAGATTTCCACTTGCCCAGATCTTTTCTTATCACATGGTATTATCAGTCTTTGTAGTTTTAGCCCTTCTAGTGGATATACAATGGTTTCTCATTATGGTCTTAATTTGGTTTTTTCCTGATGACTAGTGATGAGGGGCATTGGTTCATATGCTTATTTGCCACCCCTTCCTAGGGTTCCCAGGAGTAACATCTCCTTATAGCATCAGTCCCAAATCATTTAAGTCAGGCTCAGGCATAAACGAGGCTCCTAGGTATAATCTAAGTACAGCTCCTGGGGCACGATTCCTCTCCTTTGTCAGATATAAAGTGAAAACCATTTTTTCCCAGTCTGTGTCTTACCCTTTCATTTGCTGATTTTGTAACAAACACAATCCTAAGCAACAAACCACCAGCAAAATAAAAGTAGTTTATATTTAATATACCCTATGCATGTAGGCGATCACCATTAGACACAGACCAAATTTAAATCTTCTTTCTACAGCACAATTCTGCAATTGGTTTTGCTAACTGCTCATTCCTAGCAGGAGATTGTAACAGGATAAACAACAGGTAGTTTAATTTGATCTAGATAGCTAAATATCTCAAGACTTGAGTATAATCTATGAATGGGACATAAGAATTCATTGAAATGGTTGATCTTACATCATGGAATAAGAAGTTGATTAATTTCCTAGGCAGTTAAAACAATAATACTTTTAAATAATGATAAATAGCAAAAGGAGTTTCTCCTTAATAAATAGCTAGTGAAAACCACTATCCAGGTGAATGGCTAAGACAATTGTTTCTCCTGCAAAATAGATACTGTGCTTTCTTTTTCTGTCCAGTTTCTGCTGACCCAGTGCTGTGCATCTTAAGCTGCCTCCCACAGGATATTGTCCAAATGTAGTAATGTGTTTATCCCTATTTGTAGAAGAAGTTCAGTCTCTGGATTTAAAACTGCTGAGGCCTCACTTTACGATTTGAACAGTCTTCCACAGTAGCATTAATTGATTCTTTTCTTCCATCCTGCAGCCTTCATAAAATGTCTGATGTTCTGTGCTTATTTTAGGGCATGGCTTCTCATTCCCTTTGTGTGGTGCCTCCTGTCTATGTGCCTGTGTTAAGCTTTGTTCTCCTGGTACTCGATATCCCTGATCCCCCTACCATGGTAAGCATACCATTCCAATTGCTCACAAGACCAAAACAGTTTGCTTGCTAGAAAGACACATATCTTTATTATTTCCTATATAGTGTTTTAAGCTAACTCTTTATATCTACCTATCTGCAGAGGTGTTATTGCTCAAGAAATGCATGCCCAATAATTCAAAGTTTATTAACCTTTTGATATTCCAAAAAGCATATTATCAAGAGAGTAGAAGATAAAGAAGGGGAAATGGAAGAAAGATCAGGGGAAAAGAATGAAGAGAATAGGAAGAAAGTAAAGAGATATATTTATTGGGTTTCTACAGAGTATCTGATGGTGAAATGATTTATCTGTGCTCCCTATCAAGGATAGAATAGTAAATCAGTCTAAAGAAAAAAACTCCAAGGAGTTTGTAAGCTATTGCTTTTGCTAGGGATATATATATCCTTTAACTTTACATTACCCAGCTGTGACACTTTATTCATTTACAATTACATTCAGCTGCTAAAAGCAGAGTTCCAAAAAATATGTACTTAGAGTACATATTTTTCTCACATAATAGAAGTAAACAGTTAATGTCATTGATTCAGCAGGTCCAGAATATCAGGGATGAAGTATTTTAAATTTTCTTGACTTGTTTTTCAGTGTCCCAAGATGGCTGCTGTGACTTCCACCATTCATTCCCATTTCAGGAAGAAAAAGAGAAAGGGGGAGGGGAAAAGGACATCCCCCCTCCCAACAGAGGCAGCTCTTTAAAGAACTCTCTGGGAAGCCCCACTCAATGACTTGGAATCACATCTCAATAGCCATACGACCGCAGGGAGGGTGGAAATGTAATCACAGACTAAGCATATCACAATGACTGAAAATACAAGATTACTCTTTCTCATTAGGACAGAGTTGGTGTTGAGTAGTCAACTAGCATTCTTTGTAGTCTCCTTCCCATCACAATCCAGGGTCTAAAAAGAACAACCTTTAATTTTTGTTCTCTATTTAATCATTTTTTTTTTGCTCATTCTGAAATACATCTAGCTCCTGTCTCCACCATCCCTTTGCAACTGTCTATATTTAATACTTCTATTAAGTATTCTTCTACATTATAAACTTTTATCTAGAGTGTTTATCTGTAATTAAAGTAAGTCCTCTTTTTTTTTTTTTTGCGGTACCAGGGATTGAACCCTGGGGTGTTCTACCTCCGCGCTACACCCCCGGCCCTATTTTTTTATACTTTATTTTGAAACCAGGTCTCACGAAGGTGCAGAGGGCCTCACTAGGTAGAGAGAGGGGGGGGGGAGACAGGGGGAGAGAGAGAGAGAGAGAGAGAGAGAGAGAGAGCTGAGGCTGGCCACGAACCCGGATCCTCCGGTCTCTGCCTCCCAAAGTACTGGGATTACAAGAGTGCACCACCATGCCTGGCCATAAGTCCTCTTTTAAAAAGGTCTTTGCTTTACTGAAATGTATGCTAATTTCCACCCACCTTCAGGTTGCTCCTTAGCCTCCTTTCTTAGCAACTGGTCCCTCTTTCCTTCTGATCCCTATGAGTTCTCCCTGGCAATGTCATTCACACCTATGACATCGATTGTAATATGACATACCTCTACCTATAACTTTTTTTAAGTCTCAAACCTTGAACTGCTAATCACCTACTAGATACTTATTAGACAACTCCATCTTGGTATCCTAAAGAAAAATAAGATTTTAGATGTTCAAATCAAACTTGTCTTGTTCCTTTCTTCCACTCCAAATACACCATATATCCTGTCCCTAATTAAATAATTAATCATAATAAGGAGAAAAAAGATACATCAAGAAAATTAATTATCTCTTATGAAGGGCCAGAGTCAATGTTAAAATATTTTTATGTCCCATCCCATTTCATGGTTACTATAACCCTACAAGAAAAATACTTTAATATATCCATTTTATAGATGAGGGAACTGAGACTTGGAAAAGATTAACAATCAAGAGAGAGATAGCAAACATATTCTCTCCTAGCCTCAAGTTTAAAATAATCAATAAAAATAACAAAAACAATGTATTACTTTCTCTTTTTTTCCCATTAATATATCCAACAGAACTTTCCTATATACCTGCCTGCCTAGCTAAAGTGATTTCTTCTACCTCAACCCTCACAAATTTCAGCAGAGCGAGCCTTATAAACAAGTCTAAATGCCTACCTCTTCTGCCCATTGCTTAAATGCTGGATCTTATCATTTTTTGTCCCTACTGATACAAATAGCTTTGAAAGTCTCCATCCAGCATCATTAGGTTTTGTTATTCTCAGTCTGCCCCCAAAAGAGATATTAGTGACACTACATTCTGACCAGGGCAGCAGCTTGGTCATATTTCTTCAGTGACTTTTTATGGCACACAGAATAAAGACCAGATCCCCAGCATGATTAAATAGAGTCCGTCATGGCTGGGTCTGTTTGCATCTTCCTTGCCTTCATTCTATGGTTTAGCTACAAGGACCTACTTGACGACCCCTTGCTTTGAAGATGTTGGTTCCCCTGGAGGGCCCCTCTCCTCAGCCTATTGTGGTAACTCCTCTTCATCCTTTGACATTTGGATGATATATCACCCTCTCTTGGAAATTCCTCAGATCTTCTAGGCAGGTAGAGTGCCCTACTCAATGCTCACAATGAAGTGTTAGATACATTTAAAAATATGTAAACTTGATTCGGTCACGCCATTTCTTACCCTTCCTCACTATTAGCATAAAATTTTAATGACATGGGTTATCCCACATTCTGTAAGATGTTAAAGGCAGGAGAAAGAGACCAAGTATCATGTTCTTTGGCCGTATTCTGGAAGGAATAAGCATTACAGCATACCAACCACACCCATGTACAAACAACCAAGAAAAGCAAGGGATGTGTTCTAAATGCATCGGCCTTTCCTCCTTTTTTACTCTATACCACATGGGATACTTGCTCCTGATGTTCTCAGTATTAGTCAGCTATGCTCTAATAAACAACCCCCATTTCAATGACTTCCTATGACAAACATGTTTCTCCATTTGTGTTGATTGTAAGTGCAGCTCTGCTCCTGGCAGAGGCACTGCCTAGAGTTTTCTCATTCGAGGATCCAGGGTGATAGAGCAGCCACCATCTGAGATTTGGTATCATAGCAGGAGAGCAAGCTGCCCCACACAATTGCATTCCACAATTCTGTCAAATTGACGCTGCCTCGGCAAGTCACATGGTCAAGCCCAACAATGGGGCAGACAGTGAGAAGTCAGGTAGACACTGAAAGGTAGATGACAAAGATGGCGAGATGCAATCTTCTTCTAGGGGAGTGAACAATGAGTTCTGAGCATTTCAATCCACCTCACTCAGCCACTTGCTTTTTAAAATTTTTCTTTGTGAACAGAATACCACTGTGGAAAGAGGGCTCATCAGAAGTCAGGTGGTAAGACATTCACTCCTTGCCAACTCCCTTGACCTCACTGAAGTTGAGTTTCTTCATTTATAAAATGAAAGAATAGGACTAGGTCATTTTAAAAATACCTTCCCAAGAGGCCACCCAAACTTTGTGTGACGCTTTCTCCTTTTGTTATAATCAGGAAGGTAATACAAAATGCAACAAGAAAAACTAGACTCTTTGGGTAAGTGCTGGTTCTAACATATCATGCCACAAAGGTAGATCCATTCATATTTTACTGTGGGGTTGTGATTGTTGCTATTGTTTTTCTGTCATGAATTGGAGTAACCAATTTGTTCCCCTCCCATCTGACAAATAAGCACGCAAGCAATAGGCACTCGTGTGTGTGGAGAGTCTTTCTGTTGAAAATAATAGAAAATCCAACTCAAATTGTTGTATGCAATAAAGATTACGTATTAGTTAAGATAGCTGAAAAGTCCAGAAGACTTCTGGCATGGCTTAATTTGATGACTGCACCATGTCACCAAGAACCTATCAGCTTTATGCCCACAGTGGCTCTTGGTCACAAGATGGCTGCCAGCTAAAACTGAATATGCTTTTACTTCTAGTCCAAAGGGAAAGTGTTTGCCACTCCATCTATTGGCCACAAATGCTGGGTTTTACTCTGAGTAGAACAACTTGTGTCAAGTTCCCACCTCTGAATCAATCACAGTCAGAAAAAGAATATGACTTTGCTGTTTGGATGCTGCCCACTCATATTCTCATGGCTTTGCCCAGTGGGGAAAAGATAAGAGTAAATGCTAGAGAGGCAACCGATCGAGTTCACAAGGAAAGCCAGAGATCTAGCGTGAATAGTTTAATTACTGCATTGTAAACTTCATCAGTGTTAAGGAATATATCACTGTCATATACAAAGGCATAAGAATATAGTGAAGCACCCACCATATTTACATATTCCTGAGAATATTTTTATGCTTCTAGTAGAAAATATGTTGACTAATTCTAAGCTGGGTTTTATAAATTCCAGGTTGTTTTCCCATAAAAAATACTTATGTTCAGAAAATTTAAATTGTACAATTTTTAGGAGCTCTTAAAAATCTTTCTGATAGAAAGTTTCACTATAAATGAAAAAAATATTTATAGTTGGAAAAATACAAATCTCTGCTCTGTGACCCCTAGGAGCCACCCCCCAATTAATTTATACTGATTCAAGATCATAAGGATATCACAGGCTATTTGTTGATTAAATCTTTTGTTAACATAAACAGAATATTCTTATACCTGGGACAGATATATGATAGCACTATTTTTGAGGAGGAGGGATCTTAGATTAAAACATACAGCACACAACAAATACGAATCTCACTTTTGCTCCTGGTGTTGTTTTTGTTGTTCAGTAAGTATCTTCCTTTTATTCCCAAAGGAGTCTTTGGAAAAGCAGGCCATATGGGTAGTGTGTGGAAAAGGTAAACAGGAGGACAGCTTTTGGCTTCTGGGGAATCGGGTCTTACAGCTGTGCCTTCAATCTTTTGTATAAACTATTGGAAATTCCTAGAGCATCGGCCACTATTATACCGAAATGTATTCCACACACAAATGTAAGTGATTTTTGGATTATCTGTTATTGTTCCTCTCCAATAGCTTGGAAAATTGAGTCAACTGCATGTGAACTTCTTATTCACAGCTAGACAGGATATAGCCTCCTCTGAATTATTCATGCTAATTATGGGGAAGGAGAAGAAATGTCATGAATAAATTAAATTTACAGATGAATAAAAATATCTGTGATTCCATGGCATATTGTATTCCTCCTTGAGATAAATAGGTATTTCATAATATATTACAATTATTTATAATGTTTTGTCCATTAGACTTGGAGATTTGGGGGCCACATGGTGATAAGGAATTGAGGCAGGCAATAGAAATATAGGAATTACCAATCACAATTGGTCATCCCAAGGAATTTAGAGGCTTAAGAAAACACAGATAAGAACACTAAGGTTTCCAGAACTGTGAGATAATTGCTGTGACAATTGCTGTAGGGACACTCTGGGTGGGGGAGGAGCTTACAGGAGGGAAGAAATTCCAGGAGTGAGTAATATATGAGCTGAATATTAAATGATGAGAGATCTAGACAGCTGATGAAGAAGGGCATATGTGAGCAACATGAGGGAGACAAGGAGACTCTAGGCTTCCCAAGAAAACCAAGCTAATCATTCCACAGCACTCTCTCCAGCTCCAGGTAGCAGTCTGGGCCTGGCTGTGGCACAACCCTGTTCAGCATCACAAGCAGTTATGGCAGTTAAGATAAAAGTGTTATGCAAAGAACCAAAGCTCTTGAAGGCCTATTATTATTTTTTAAGTGTAAATATCTGGATGCTATACCTAACCAAGAAATATCAATCCAGGATTAGCCCCAAGACTCTGCATTATTAACAAATCATCCAGATACTTTAAAGTTTACTAAAATTTAAAAATTATTGTTCCATGACATTGGATTCACATTATATATCACAAAGGAAGATTTAAAAGATTCAGATGCCTGAACACCACCATGCATGTAATAACCCAAGCCTCGGTGTCCTTTATGACTCTCAGGTGACCCCAGCGAGGGCCATATTTGAAAACTACTTGTCCAGGAGAACAATCACGGCATGTTTTCTTTTCTTTTTGCTGAGACGTGATTTTTTTAAACTAAAGCATAGTCCATTTCATTAAATACTAAAACCATCAAAATGATGACAGTCTGCTTTTGTGTTTGTGCTTGCTAACAATTTGAAACAATCCTTGCAGTGTAGTATAACCACCTAACTATGCCTTTATCCTAAAAAAGTAATATAGATAATTGAAAGAATGTTAAAGAACACAAAATCTTCAGGGAGAAAGTGTTTGGTAGTCCCAAGGACTGTGTGTTGGGAATAATTATTATAAGAGCTCTGTTTCAGGGAGCTCCATAATCTTTGTTTCATGAATGTACTTTGACAATGGTATGTCTTTTTGCACATGCAAATACATCAACTAATCATTGTGAATTTTTCAGTATAAATTCCTTCTTTCACAAGTACATGTTTGTCTCAAGACCATTTTGGAGACACATTGAAGATGTTTTATCTCATTTGTTTATCTGCTTGGTTTTCCTAATACCTATTTGTACTCATAATAAACCATTACCTGCCTTTTAAATGGACCTTTGCCCTTAAGCATCTATCATATAGGCACTGCCTGTTCAGCAGTGTGTCTCCTCTTTAGGTATAATGGGAAAAATGAGGCAAACTCAGCCAGTCATTTGGTTTCCAGCTGTACCACATGATAGAATCTGTGGACTAGTCTCTAATTGCTTTGGGTACAAAAACAATGAGAAATATGATAAGCAATATCAAACACATGGATATAAGAGAACAATTCTATTAATTTGTTAGCTGAAATAATGGAAGTGCCAGAATGTTTAGTACATGTTAATCAAGAAATAGTAAGAGGGCCTGGCATGGTGGTGCACACCTGTAATCACAGAATGTGGGAGGCTGATACAGGAGGATCACAGGTTCAAGGCCAGTCTCAGCAACTTTGCAAAATTCTCAACAATTTAGTGAGGCTCTGTTTAAAAATAAAAAAATAAAGCCAGACGTGGTGGTGCACGCTTGTAATCCCTGTACTTGGGAGGCTGAGACCAGAGGATCTGGGTTAGCAGCCAGTCTCAGCTACTTAGTAAGGTCCTCCGCAACTTAGTGAGACCATGTTTCAAAATAAAGAATAAAAAATAGGGCTGGGGGTGTAGCTCAGAGGTAGAATGCCCCTGGGTTCAAT